>JAVDBV010069603.1:0-14284 GCA_032619315.1 Piper longum
TATATATATATATATTTGAGATACAACTAACCCTTTGGATATGAAGTCTTTATTTTTTTATTCTCCCATAATTTTTTTTTAATTTAAATACCTCTTTAATTAGTTTTATGTCGTTTTGACTCCCCCGTGTAGTTGCAAGATTATCATCTTCATCGCAGACGAGGAACTCCAACAATAGTTTAGATGGTGATTATTTTGACCCTAAATATAGTCAATATAGGTTTGACAAGCATCATTATTAATACTAAAGTTTATATTGTTGAGAAGCACCTTCCATGACCCTATTGTACGTGAGTCAACTTGGGTTAACCGAGCTTTGCCGCGTGTTCCAGTGACGGGTTTTTAAACCATTATTTTTATATATCGAATGCATGTTTCCCCTTGGAAATTTTTATCCTTAATTAATTCTTAATATTAAAGGAGGAGGAGATAGGGTGTCGACAATAATGGAAAATGGAAAAAAGATTGATAATGAAAAAAAAAACTTTAAGTCAATAAACAAATAAAAATGGAAGGAAGCCTATCAGAATTCAGAACAAATGGAGGACTAATATTCCAAAGTATAGTTTTGTGCTCCAGAGTCCAAAATCTGCTGAATTCTTTTTTTTTTATAACCACCCATTAATTGTAAATAACAAAAATATCCTTCTAACAAATTAATTTGGCTGTTATAGAAAAAGGTTTTTGGCAGATTTTAGGCTCCCAAGCATGAATTTTTTCCAGCTCCGGAACACCATACAATCTCGCCGAGGTTTAGCGTCCAGTATGAAATTAGAGTTCTGCAACATAGAAAGTGTTCAGATATAGTGATATGGGCCTATGCAGCACATCAAACATGGGTGGGCTATCTTAGCTTTGGAACTCAAACATAGAATGGCCTTGGGCGTATATGTGAATCATGCTAAGTGGCATAGTACTAATCCTTAATGATCCTCTAATACATGAGTTATAATTCCTTGTATAACTTATATAATTAAGACTTTTTGGATCCCTCCCCATCTTAAGTGGGATTCTAACAGGTTGGCTAGACTTGCAGCGTATTCTAAATTAAATTATAAACCTCTTGTTCTGAACTTTGTGTTTTGTAATTTAATCTTCAGTTAAACCAAATAGTTTTTGCTTTGAAAAAAAAAAGAATTATATGAGCTACACTTTTTATCTCCAGTATATTTAAAAATAGTTTTTGCTTTTACTCGGCCATACTATTTAAAATCCACATTTATAAATGTAGAAATAAATAGTAAGGAGATTTATAAATTCTCAATTTAATCTAATGTTTTTAACCTTTTGACCTTAATTATCAAAGTAGTTATAATAAAAAATAATTTTAAGATATCTTTAAACTAGTGTATTTTTTGAAAATCTAAAAGTAGGTTGTATTAATTTTAAAAAATAAAATACAATTTTATCAACCTCTTGCTTAAGTATTTTATTTTTTTATAAAAATAAATCTCGTTACGTAGGACCGAATAAAAATATTTAAATTAAATGTATAGCTCGTATAAGATATACGAGGCATAACTCACTTTAATTTTTCTCAAACGCTTATTAATTTAAATTGCATGTTTATCTAAATTAATAACACAAATTAGGTCAAACACGAATTTGACAAATTGGAATTTTATATATTCCAACCTAATCAAATTTGGATTTCAAAGATCAAAAGCATAATTTAAGAAAACTGGAGAACAGCCCTAAAACCAGTGATTAAAAAGAAAAATTTTTGGCTCTTCCCGATGGAGATGCCGGTAGTTGATGCTCGGGAAATCAGCGTCCATTGGAGGAGCCAAAACCGGTTCATAAAAAAAACAGAAATCTGAGATCAATTTTCAGTGGCCTCCATGATATATTAGGTCCACTGGACCACTGCCACTGGAAGTGGTTACCACACAGGAGTGCACTACCAATCTACCATATACACTAAGGCTGAATGAGACATGCACAAATTTTACTTCTCCTTCATTGGATGCAAGAGATGGTAGAGGCTTATGACATATGAGAGCCCTCATATATCTATTACAAAAAGATAAAAATAAAAGACGAATCAAATCATCACCTACCTACCCATTGTTTCCCTTGAGCTTCAGATAAACTACAAGATATGACTACAATCTTTGAGGCTTAACCTTGGCTTGGAAGCCAAGGAGTAATGAGCATAGTCATCAGATCAGCTATGCATGATGAAGTTCATTTTGTTGCTCATGTTCCCAAGAGGGGTTTCATCATAAGCTGCACTTGCATGGAATTACATGCGAGATGATGGTGAAGCAATCAAGCAGCACTTTTTACCCGTGCTATTTCTCAAAAAATTATTATTCTACCTCCCTCAAAAAAAACTTAAGAAAAAAACATCTTGGCTGCTATATACACTCCAGAGCATATAATTTTAAATATTATATTGTAGCATACGGCTGGTTGCATACCATTTTTAAATCTGATTCATCCGATGAGGTTTATTTATTTATATCATTTTAAACCGTACACGAATTTTTATTTCAATATTTTCTCCAAAACCCAGTTTGTGTTCTAAATTATATTATTTTAATCAATACTTAATTAAAAATTAATTACAAAAAACCTTCCGATAAATGTTTACGAGAACATTTTGTTTTTTATTTTAAAATTAGAGTAAACCCGGATCCGTCCAGTTAAACCAAATATACTCTTTTTTATATTCTAAACCGATTATAATTAAATTCAATGCAATAACCAACACGATATTTAAAACTTTCCTCTAAAATGAAAAAAATTGTGGCAATATTTTCTAAGGCAGAATTATTCCTCATTCAAGAGGGCTGAAAGCCAATGAAGCGTCACATATAAGATTTGGGCCCAAAACTTTAATGGCTAATCAAGGAGAAGAAAACAGTAGAGTTAGTTATAGATAACACCTAGCTAGCAACATAAAAACCTGAACGATAGCATTCCACTTAATTATTTAGTTACAAGAGGATCACAATGTATGTGTAATATTAAATAATGTGCGATTTTATGTAATTATAATTTGCCTAGCTATATGAACGACGAACTCACAAAGCATTATAAGAAAAAGGAAACAACAAGAACTAAATAAGTCCAATTACCGCAAATATGTCATTTTAAAAGAACAAAACATGTAATATATTAGGAAATAAGATATTATAAATAGGATGGGGATAACTTGCTCTTATATCACTCAAGGTCATCTAATTATAATGATGGTCCATATTTAATTAATTTTTTTTTAAAAAAAATAACCCTCTTTCAATTAGCGGCCAGCCGGCCGGCCAACCGTTAGCCAGAGTGCACCATCATCTCCGATAAGATTTGGCCCAACTGCCGGCAGGTCACGATCAAATATGCACCATTTGTAAATTAGTGCAAATAGCGTGTGGGACATTTCAATGGAAAGAATTGTAGTATAGTCATAAATCTGCCTGCTTAGATTTTGTTCAACCTTTTCAAACGTGGCATCTCGACATATTTGACTAATCTCACCTTGTTCACATTCCTTTGTACTATTGTCATTTTATTCTGACCCCTCGTTTTAATCCACTTGTTACCCAATAAGATGTTTGGGCATCTATCCTAAACTCACGAAAGTAATATGAAACATAGCATGAAAAGAAAGGAAACGATCAAAGGCTGGAGTCCAAAAAAATACCCAAGAAGGCTTCACAATCCTCCAAAAAGTTAGATTCCTTGTTCATATATTTTATCAACCTCGAATTATATACATGAATGAGCAATTGCATCTGCGTACACTATTCTACACCTTTGCTTCTTCCCATCTCTTCACTCTAAAGGTTAGCCTTCATTCATCATTTCCATGGGCATGAAGTATAACAACTTCATTTTTCTTTCCTTGGTCTCCTCCCTCTTTGCTCTGTTACCACCCTTGTCACAAGCAGCCAAGGCCAGGCACTTCAAATGGGAAGTTGGATACATGTTTGGGAAACCAGACTGTATTGAGAACGTTGTCATTGGAATCAATGGTCAGTTTCCAGGCCCTACTATAAGAGCAAGAGCTGGAGACACCATTGTGGTTGAGCTCCACAATAAACTCCACACAGAAGGAGTTGTTATCCATTGGCATGGCATCAGACAGGTACCACCTTCTCCTCCTCATGATTTAATGTCTTCTCGGCCACAATACAAATTGTAATACATGAATAAGTGCTTGCGCAGATTGGAACACCATGGGCAGATGGAACAGCTTCCATCTCACAGTGTGCCATCAACCCAGAGGAGATGTTTGTTTACAGGTTTATAGTTGACAAGGTTTGTAAATTGCCCAACAACAGTGAGCTAAAAGCTCATGTACCTTTTCTATACCACACTACAAGAAAATATGGTATCAGAGATGATAAAATGGGGGGGGGGGAATTTGAAACGACGTTTTTGGTACAAATTTAAAGTTTAAGTGACAGATTTAACTTTACTTATGCAATGTTATTCATATAGTATCATACAGTGATACATGTACAGTTAACAATTGTCAAACTTTGTTTGTCATATAGCCGGGGACTTACTTCTACCATGGCCACTATGGGATGCAAAGGTCCGGCGGCCTCTACGGCTCACTCATAGTGGATGTAGCCGAGGGTGAGAAAGAGCCCTTCCACTACAACGGCGAAATCAACCTTCTTCTGAGTGATTGGTGGCACATGAGCGTCGTGGAGCAGTCCGTCGGCCTCTCCTCCGTCCCTTCAGATGGGTCGGGGAGCCCCAGGTCTGAATTTTTTCGTTTAGAGTAACGCTACTTGCACCACTAATTTTCTCGATTAATTATAATACGAGTAGTAAACGCTAGTTTCAAAATTTCAAGAATGGTCTCAAGACAAATGTGAGGAATTGATGCAGTCACTACTGATAAATGGAGTGGGGCAGTTTGGTTGTTCATTGGCATCGAACTGGAGTAATGGGAAGATGGGCGCATGCGAGACAAGGCCAGGGATGGGACAGTGCAAAGCCAACGTGATTCCTGTCTTTCCTAACAAGACCTACCGGTTGAGAGTGGCAAGCGCCACTGCTCTTTCTTCCCTCAACTTGCAAATTGGAGTAAGCAGACAATCTTTCTTTATCACCTTGAACCGTTTCATCTCAGCATATAAGTATTTGCTTTCTCTCTTAAAAACTGTGTGCATGTCTTCCAAGGCCCATTTTCTTATTTCTCCAGATATGAAGACAATTAGCGACATTTTTAATTATAAAGTTCAATTTGCACCACTTGGGCTAGAAAATGATGCTTGGAATTCAAACTTTCTGGGTCTGTAACTAGATTATAACCTAGGGATAACATTTTCTTATGCTTCTTCCTCGGGATTCAAAAGAATTCAAACTTGAACTTTTTTTTTATGATTAGCACCTAACTGTTGTTTTCTAGTAAGGTGCTTGCCACAAATATTGAGATAGCGTGCCCTACATTTCCTGCAAAGATTCACCCAACCATACCTATCAGACCAATACTGGTTCTGAGCCATGAGTATCTCATTCCCATTTTCCATCAACCTCACTAACAGAGTCAAAACTTATCTGCACAGACTTAGCAGCCTTTTGCTTGAGTGCCCAAAAAATCTGTCTTCTCTTATTATACCGGTCACCGGCCTCTAGTCTGTCCGGTTCAGGGCATATACCGGGCTTCACCATACCAGGTACGTTGCCCTTGGTTTTGTTGAAAACCAGTATACCACCGGTCTAGCAAATATACCCGGTATGTCGTTAGACCGGGTGTGCACTCATCTAGGAAGGATGCCGATGTGGGACTAATGTTCGACACGTCTTACTGACAGCAGAATAGCACACATATTATTTATGCATATATCCATGTTAAAAATAAAATGTTGGCTCTAATGGTATGGTACTCAAGTTGAAAGTCAAGTCACCCCATTAAGCCTTCATGCAGCCCATTATTTTAATTTTTCCAAAGTAATTCAAACTTTAATAGTTTAAAATTCCTTTCTTTTTATCTTTTAAATTTTTAAATGAGTTTTAAGACATGCCTTTGAAATAATTCTTCCTACTACATATACTTTATTTTTCAATAAACTTATTTAAAATTTCAAATTTATTAAAATTTAATTGAGGTTAACAATAAATCTTAAGATTTATTTTTTATTAAAAAATGTATGTTTATGTACCTATGAAAAAAAATATAAAGTACAAAAGTTATAAAAGCCAAAAAATAATCAGTGATAAATAATTTAATATTATCTTTTTGAAATTGTTTAATAGTAGTTTGTTAGTATGAGATGATATTAGGTTGGTTGAAATTCTTACTATTTGTGTAACAAATGCACTCCTGTGAAATTTTTAACTGTCAAAATTTCATATATAATATTTCATTTTGTATAGTATGTTAAATCCAGTTAAATAAATTCGACCTGACCTGGTCATACCACATACTGCCTTAAAACCCAGTAGTCGTCGATACGATACAATTTTTAAAACTATGTTTCGAGCAAAATAGCTACTTCAACCAATATTTGCCAATTGATTGAACAATTGATTTCCTTCACTCTGATCAGAATCACAAGATGGTTGTGGTGGAAGCCGATGGGAACTACGTCGATCCGGTGACAGTGGAGGACATGGACATCTACTCCGGGGATAGCTACTCAGTCCTCTTGACAACCAACCAGAACCCGTTCATGAACTACTGGATCTCTATTAGCGTCCGGGGAAGGGAGCCCAACACCCAACCAGGCTTGGCCATCTTGAACTACAAGCCCAATTCTGCATCAAAGCCCCCCTCCCTCCCACCACCAACCTCCCCTCCATGGAATGACTACCACCATAGCAAAAGCTTCGCCGAAAGCATCCTTGCACGGCGAGGCTCGCCCCGCCCGCCGGCGCACTCGAGCCGCCGGATCGTCCTCCTCAACACCCAGAACATGATCAATGGCTACACCAAATGGGCCATCAACAATGTCTCCCTGGTCCTGCCGTCAACCCCCTACTTGGGTGCAATCAAGTACAACCTCAAGAATGCTTTCGACGTCGGCCAGCCGCCCGAGAAATTCCCCGAGAACTACAACACGGCGATGCCACCGGCGAATCCGAATACGACGCAGAGCAGCAGGGTTTACACGTTGAAATTCAACTCCACGGTGGATGTGGTGCTCCAGAACGCCAATGCGTTGAAGGAGAATGTGAGTGAGATACACCCATGGCACTTGCATGGGCATGATTTCTGGGTTCTGGGCTATGGCGAAGGGAAATTCTCCGGCGGTCCGGAGGACATGAAACGGCTCAATTTGAAGAACCCACCCCTGAGAAACACTGCGGTTATCTTCCCATATGGGTGGACGGCATTGAGGTTTGTAGCTGATAATCCCGGAATCTGGGCCTTCCATTGTCACATTGAACCACACCTGCATATGGGCATGGGCACGATATTTTCTGCAGGTGTAGAGTTAATTGGGAAAATACCTGAGACTGCTCTGGGGTGCGGGATGACTGCCAAGTTGTTTCTTAGAGCATCACACAACTAGGATTAGCAGTGTCATTTATGTTTTATTTTTGCATGCATTGTGCTATTTGCTCAACTCTATTTATAATGTTCGATATTCATTAAGCACTCTTATGTAGTATCTGATTGAGTTAGCAATTGGAGATCACATTGTACTCGTCAAAAATTTCTTGGAAAAAAAAAAAGAGAAACATGAGGCATTATGATGCTAATAAAAGCTATCGCTTCGTCATTTGATAAAACAAGTCATAAAAGAAGAATGCACACGTTATAAAGGCATTTAATAATGGTTTTTTTCCCAAGTAAATAATGATAATATGAATCAACAAGTAACTAAACAAATAGGCCTGGTAGTAACCTGTTACAGAGCAATTGATTAAACATGGTGACTTTGCAAAAGCACCAATTTTGACCTATCATTCAACCTACATGATACATGATGAGCACAGCACGCCTCTCCGGTATATGGTATTATAGAATAAAACTATAACCTTCCTTACCCACACTACTAAACTAAACATGTATGCAGCTCTTCCTCACAAGAAACCCTAATTTTCCCCCCGAAAAATAGTGAAAACTAAATACCTCCCAAAATCACATCTCATCTGGTCTCCATGGAGATGACGATTGTGGGCTCCAAACTGTGACATCACTGAACAAAACATGGTAATCGCCCCTGCATTTACAATGCCTTGGCTTTTGGACTTGAGAACTCCGAGCCATTTTCAGATGATGTTACAGTGGAAGATGAATCTGAAGTTGAATTGGCTGAGCTCCCATTGGGGTTCATTCTTTCTCCTGAGACAGGATTTCTCTGGGGATTGGAAGCAGCCGGCTGTTGACCCTCCTCAGCCAATTTTCTGAGCAAGTTCATTACAGTGGGAAGAAATCTGGTTGACAAGGCTAAGATACCAGGAATCTGCACCATATCCAAAAATTCAATCTTTCAAGTCCACAACATAGTTGGTGAATATATTTATCATTGCTTTGATCATGTACTTACAGGTCCATTACGAAATTCACGGGAGATATCTAGCTGAACCCAAAGAGCTTTTCCCAACAGGAAAACAACAAATATCACACCAAGGTACAGAGGATTCCTGCAAAGAGTTAATTCATCCGGTGGCATATCAGGGGGGAAAAAAACTTTTAGCTCCATTATAGTTGTGATATCTCACCAACCACCTGAAAATATATCCGCAGTCCAAAATTACCTCAAAAGTGTCATGAATTCATTGAACCCAAGGAGAACCATTGCGACAATGGCCCATGGAGGCGGTAACAAGTTGTTGTTGCGTCTATGAGCTTCCTAAAATTGGACACAAAAAACTCATAAAATATAAAAAAGAAGGGACAGCTATTTTAAACTGCAACATATAAAATAACAATGTTAATTTGTATTTTCACAATCAATCGAAAAAATTTATCATCTGATCATGATAGGTTAATCTCACAAAAATGTTGCAAACTGCAAAAGCCAAGTACAAGGGAAATGTACAAAAGCTTGAAACCCAAATAAAATTTTGACGATATCAAGTAAGCTTTAAAACTATAGCATATTTCAACTGCCATTAAAAGCTGTACAAAAGTGTTGTTCGGAAAAATTAATGAACTTCTAAACCATAATGACATACTATGCCAATGCATGCTACATTACCTGGGCAGCAATTGCTTGAGTTACAGAATATTCTGTTTCAGCATTGAATTGTCTCCATATGGATTTGCATTGCACAGGTGTAATTAAAGTTTTCGATGGCGGAACCTAGTTACAAACCAAAAAAAAACGATAATGAAAAAAATATATTTTGAAGAATTTAAATCAACAATCATAGATCAAACAAATTTTCACCTCTTCCCAAGTGCTTGAAGCCAAGGGGTCAACTGATATGTTCTTATTTGTACCAGATCTGGAATCTACAAGTGCAAGAGCCAGAGTATTGCCAATATTATCTGAACCATCATCCAACCGAATTGCAGCCATGACAGATAGCAGCTTTAGAGACTGTCACCTCAAAAAAAAAGAAAGGCTAAAACACAAAACTAGAGCCATTCTTAACTAGACTATGCAAGAGAAAAAACAGTAAACTTACAGCAGATCGAGCAGTTTTTGTAATTGCTCGAATATCTTCCTTGCCTGTCCAAACTCTCGGCATGGAATCAGAATCGCGATTGAAAAGTGTGGCAAACCTGCAATTTTAAACCTATCTCAGAAGCGGAATCAAATATCAATGATTCATACTGTTTACCTCAAAAAAATAGTAATAAAGCTACCAGAGATTAAGTTATAAATAAATGCAGGAGCACATTAGCATATATATGAGCTTCCCATAGATATTTGAAGTCCAGAGTGTCATTGGCATTATTTTTCAAACTTTATTTGTAATCTTCGAAATACATTTTTCTAGGATTACATAGCCTATTAGGTTTAATTTTTTTAGAGAACTCGTATTAATATTAGATCCTTCATCATCGCAAAAACATTGGTGATGATCAACTTTGCTCAATTATAATACAACCTTTTTTTTTTACTTCTCAGTTTTTGGCTGTGATTCACCTTTCTGCACATTTCTCAATTCTGCATGTTCTTTTAATTTTTTTTGAATTAATCCTCCATTACCATGGTATCAAAAGCCTAAAGAAGCTTCCTCCAGTTAATCATGTAATCATTACCAATACCAACCACCACTTGATCAAGTTCTTGGCATTGCGAACCCAATAATTGTGGTAAATGAGTGAAAGCTTTTTTTCTTTCTGTGTTACTAGCAATCTATCTACTCATCACCATTCAGAAAATTCTCCATATCCCGCCCACTAATGGACTGTTGTCTCACAAAAATTTCACGCCTCAGCCAAGCCAACAAAATTTAATGAACACATAAAAAGAGCTTGACCTTGGATGACAAAAACTAGGCTACCTGTCTTTCATGCGAATCAGAACTCTACCAGCTTCTTCTTTTGCCTTTGATTCCACCACATTTCTTGCATAATCTTTTAGATCCGAAAGCATGCTATCCATTGTTGAAGGGTCAATGTCAAAGCCTGATAAGGCTGAAGAAAACTCGGAAATAGCAGACTCAGTCTCTCTGTGAAAAAGTTTTCTTATTGCTGGCCATGTATCATCTGCAGCAGCATCTAAAAGAACCTCCACAGGGTCCAGAAGGGCTTTACTGAGTTTTTCCTGCATTAAAATCATAAAACCACAGAACAATAAACAAATATTGAAAAGTTTTTCTATAAGGGAGAAAAAAACCTATAAAACTAATAGAATATTTCATCAAAATTTATTTCTAATCTTATAACAAACTGCCTCAAGAACTTGAATCACATCCATGTAAGTAGATATGATAGTTTTGTCTGATGGGTGTCTTTTCACCAATCCTCTCCATATAGGCTTGGGATCAGCAATGCATGACCATTGGTCTTTTCTTAACAAGTGAAATAATTTTAGGAACAAATGAAATCATTATTTATATTAGTGGCAGTTGCACTCTCCTTATGCAGGCACCATAACCCTATCATTGCCATAAAAAAATTTAAAAGAAAAAAGGAAAATGTAACTAGGTTGCCCCCGAGAATTAAAGATGCAACTACGGTCTAAAAACACACTAACCAATTCAACCATAAATTTAAGGTGCTATTTTGAAAATTGACTACTTGACATTTGACAATGGTGAAAATCACTTAACTACGAAATTTACAAAATCAGTACACACCTCATAGAATGCTTTGAGCTCGGACAGCTTAGTGTCACGAACATACGCAACATGTGCACTTATATCACGTTGAACCTTCTCCCTAGTTTTAGAAGAGTCCCAGCTTGCAAGATCTATTGCGGCATCTGCAGAATAAAAAGTGTAAAATTATATAACAAAATACTAAATACTACATGTGGCCAGCCAAATTCAGTAAATCCCCCATATCAAGTGAAATGATTTTTTAAATACGTTACCAGAGCACCCTTCATCAAATTCTGATAATGAAGCCTGACTGCACCTATGAGCAGCAGCAGCAAACGCTTCACTTCTGTGAAGAGCCTTGTCAAATTCAGCCTTGAAGGAATCCAGAGTTGTAGCTCGTAAATAATTCAACTGACTTTGATAGGCAGGATGAACAACCTGAAACTTTTCTAATCAGTACCACACCATAATTGTATTGTCCCTATCATAACAAGAAATATCAGATAATAAGATGACAGCAGATTCTATGTCCAGACAATATGCGGCATTTTGTAATCCATTTAAGATAATCTGCCCGCTATTAATATCCTACAAGATTAAAAACCTGAGACTGAAAAACGCTCACATCCTGCTTGGACAACTTAAAGTGCTTCCCTAAAGTCTTTTTACACAACATTAACCACTGCCATCCATTGACAGTCTGCCCTACCCCATTACTAATACCCCTCCCTGATATGACCCAAAACCTAATCAAAACAAAAACAAATAGAAAAAATAAAAAATAAAAAATATAAATAATAATAATATTAATTAGTCTGTCCCTACTCCGTCATTTTAAATCAACCAAACATATTATGCAATCAAAACATTTCTTTAAACATAAAAATTAAAAGAGATGATAGGAGTAAAGATTCTCATTACATGCAACAATCTTGATTCCAACTGCTTTCTTTTTGAAGTTCGCACACCCTCATCAAAATAGATAACTTCCAAATCATACCTACAAGAGACATGCAGCAGATCAAACAAAATTGAAAATTGCTTTTCCAAACTGCAAAAAAAAAAAAATTATATGTAACGTTTTTAAAAATCATTTTTTTCTAAATTTTCAATCCTAAAACACCAATGACAAAAAATACAACTATTCAGCACAAATTAAGGATAAAATTCTTTCTTTCTTACCCAATTCCTCATACTTTGCATAAAACAAATCTACCCTATACCATTTGTTAACAACAATTACATATGTATAATCCACCCTCCCAAAAAAAAAGGTTTTTCATTTTCAATCAAGGATTGGTATCAAAAGTCTCTTGTTGAAAATGAAAAACCATTTTTTTTAATCAAAAGTCTCCAATTTCAGATCTTGGCTCATGGAGCAGTGTCTATAAGATCTATGGGTTGGGTGTGTGGTGAGGGTTATTAAATGCCTCATGGGAATGGGTTGAGTAAAGGTTGGTGTCGTGTGTGCGTGTTGAGTGAGTGAGGTGGATTGCCTTTTTTTTTAAAAATAAAAACCCAATTTTTATTTAAAAGAACTAAGAAAAAGACAAGCGATTGTTTGCAAATGGCATGAAAAGGAGGCTCTGTTATGGAGAAATCCCTCCAAGAATATGGATCACTCCAAATGAAGATCTTAAATAAAATTAAAGAACCAGGCATTTTTTTTTAAAGAAAACATGGCATAGACAAAGTATGTGTATTTATTCATTCATTAAAAAAAATACATCTATAGTTTAGATCATTTTTCACCAATTATATACTCCTACGACAAAATCTACGCGATAATAAAATTAGAGAAGGCAAAAGAAAAATGAAACTGAAGTTAATAGAACACTTATCAAACTAGTAGTAGACTTCTTTGTATAAATAGAACTATGAATATCCACTGCTTAAATCAAACATTGCTCTGCATCACTACCCTCCCACACTGCTCCCTCTATGTAGAACTAGGTCTGATGTGGAAGTTCTCATCCTCCCTTCTTTTCCCACATTTTTTTAATGTGAACATCAAATAAGGCTAGAATCCAAGAATAGAAGGAGGGATTGTCTTGCTCATCCCTCCCTTTTGGTCACAGTTGTGAAGTCTCAAAAAGGTAAGCTTGATATGCTAAGAAGCAGCCAGGCCATTAGAAAGAAATGTAAGTAGAACCTGTGGTTTTTGAGGTTGATGGCAAATTTATCACATATATGTGAATAGTTTTGAAAATTGTAAAAGGTAAAGAACTTAAAAATTTTGTATTAGGCGTGTTCAATAAATATGGAAATAAATAATTGGATATCGCTATGAAGATTCCGTACTCTGAAACTCTCTACAGTTTCCTCTATGAAGACGGAAAATATATGCAGCATTTATAGTTGCATTCAAAATCTACCTTTTTGCGCTCAAAAGATATACTTTCTTCCATTGTTATTCATACCAAAGGTGCCAAAATTAAAATGCAGATTACAGGTATACTTAAATAGATATGACACTACTTACTCAGATAAGCACTGGCACAATATTAAGTTGAGATTTTTCCCAAATCCACGGACCAAACCAGATTGTGCAGCATTTTCCAGCTTAAGCCAATCCTGAAATACGGCAAACAATCAAGCATGTTACTGCCTAATATATATATATATATATATATATATATATATATAAAAGAAACAAAAAATGAAATAGAAGTGCAGACTTACCGCGTTAATTGTTAAATTATTAAGTTTCTCATTTGCAATTTCCTCACAACGCACTGTAGCAACCATAACCTAAAATAAAATATATAAAGATCACAGCTCCACCAACAAATGCATTACTACTTGGATCTTTCTCAGTATTTGCCTTACAATAAACAATACCTTGTGAGCAGGAAGATCAAGGTCTTTGTTTTCCTTAATAACTTTCCATATTTGCTGAGCACTGAAGGAAAAGCCAGAAGCAGGTACAACTCCTCTTCTGTCCCCCGCAAGGCCTCCAGGTGCAATAGAGTGATAGAATCTCTGCCTTAGACTAGCAACCTTTGTTTAAAATAAGAAAAAAAAAGAAATGTCAAACATGACACCCAAACTGATTCGTCTAAATATATTAATGAAAAAACCAGGGGAGGACCTGCTCTTTGAATTGTTCTTCCTTTTCTTCATAACTTGAAAGAGCCACAACTTCAACCTACAATCT
>JAVDBV010069604.1:0-14004 GCA_032619315.1 Piper longum
TTTTTCTATAGTCAAACATGCAGTTTCCGATTTTATCAGAAATGTATGTTCATTTGAATACATCATGTCCTAGTGCTCTTTCCTTTTATAAGTTTTGGCAATATGATTACAGCTGTTTCCTTATCATCTTGCGGAGTATGCTTGTTGAGTAATGAGAATTCACCTTTCAAATGCTACTGTGACATGATTTTTGAAGTCATGAAAAATGGTAAGCCAAAGTTGATCATTTTCACTTTTGGCCATTTGGCATATTTATTTTGCAAATCACTTGTATAGTTATTCCACGCCTCCCTCCCTTAGAATAAACATCATGAATAAACATCATTGACGAAGATTTCATGATTGTTGATCATAGAAATGTACCAGGTGAAGGTGTAGGTACTCTTTTTACTTTTTCAAGTCTATAATATTATAACTTTTGCTGTTTGTACCTTGGCCGCAGATGTACCTAGGCTGACTGGAATTGGAAGAAATGAGTTTAATGATATTATGAACAAATGCAGATCTAAGGTAACTGTTACATTAAGGTTACCTTCTTCCCGTTTAATTGATTATATCCACATGCCTTGGGATGGTTTTCTAAAAAGTATTTGAAACACAACAAATTTTGGTTCAGCCTGAGTCTCAATTAAATCTGTTCTCCTGTTATAGATATTTATTAAAAAAACAATCTGGCCTGCTTTGGAACCAACTGTGGTTTTTCTACTTGTAATGATAACTGTGTGACTCTGGGCCATATAGAAAATCATGTGGAAACTGAACAAATCAATTGCAAAAGAATTGTTGCCGATCCAGCCAGTAGATTTTGCAATTGAACCTTGGTGGGCTATGTGCCTTGTGAACTTTATACTGGAGGATTTTAAGGTATGTTTGGCTTATGTTGATAATGCTAAGTAGTAAAAATAGTGATTTTTGTTAGAACTTTTGATTTTGTAGAAACTGTTTGAAGAAGGAGATTCTTTCTTTCGTTTTGATCCTGAAGTTGTGAAAGGACTTTATCGTCAGGGTTTGATCTACTTTGATGTCCCTGTGCATCCTGATGATTGATTTAAAGGGAATTGTGTTAATTGTGAAACTGTTTTTCTACATGTACAAAAGCTGAGACTAGGTTGAGAGAAGGGAGGTAGACATTGAGAACAGGCATTGGGGCAACACAGTTGTAGGTGCAACTTTACCTTTGGTATAGTTGTTTCAAGGTGGTCCATTCCTATTAGTACATTGATATTCATCAATTAAACATTTATGTGGATATATGTGAGCTGTTTTTTCATTATCTGACTGTATCACATTATAATTTTCTGTATTTATTCGCTAATACAGTTTCTAGGCTGGAAGGATTTGTTCCAACAGGGAGCAATCATATGAAGGTCCAATAGAAGAGTATGCTTGATACATCTATATTTTTTCTGTTGCATGTTTTTAAGTGTCGTAACTAATATTCTAGTCATCTGTGTCTAGGTTGCTATATGTTGTGTTTGTTGCATTAAGTGAAAACGCAACAGTGGCTGAGCTGGCTGGAACACTACAGGCAGATCTTTCTCAGTTGCAAGCTGCTGCATCAGTTGCTTGACGTTTAGGATGGGCTGTGAAGCTAATTGATCCTGCATCAGTCCTCCAAGAGCTATCAAATCAGACAGGTTCTCCCGTGACTTTACTTAGTGATGAAGAAGATGAATATCATGTTAGCATTGGATCTGCAAATGCCTCCGTGCATGGAAGTTCCTTTGAAGCCACTGGTCCAGACACTCCTCAGGAGGGAGTTACCAGGCTCGCCTTTGTAGTTGATCCTAATATAACATCCTATCTCATGATGGGCTCACTTTCCTGTGGTATGATTCCATGAAATTCGCAGTGAAATTTGAAATTCTATGGCTAAAACATCCTTAGATTTTGCATTTTTCTGTACCAGGACTGAAATCCCATGCAGTGACTTTGTATGAATTGGGAAGCTAGGAGATACCAGTATCTCGGAACTGTGCAAGGAACTCACTATTTTTTAAGGTAAAAAGTTTGAGGGTGAGTTGCAGGAATTTGCTAACCGTGCACATAGCTTGAAATATGTGCTTGAGTGTCTGAACTCAGGTGGTACTGTGGCCCAAGAAATGAAGAAATCTATAGAGAAAACGAGTTCCCATACAACACAATCTGACAACTCTTCTGATGTATCAGAAGCGAGACCACTTAATAATAATGAGGTTAGTGGTAATGTGGATCTAGAGAGTTACACCACTGATATTAGTGATGAGCAGAAAACAAAATCTGCATGGGCTGAAAACTTTGCTGGTACCTCTGAGGGCGATGTAATTAACCATTCAGTTGAAAAAACTGAATCTGACTCCAGAACCTCTATTACTGATGCGTCTTTGATCAAGAATCCTGAAAGTTTGGATGAAGTAGTCTTAAAGGAGACATTGAGTTACCTGTTGATGAGGCCTTCAAACTTTCCGATGGTTTCAAGAACGGCAAGAATAAAAACTGGAAGAAATTTCTTGTGAATGTTCTTCGATGTGAAAGTTTGGCAGCTTTAACCACTTGCAACATTGGAGTGCCTATATCACCGAGACTATGATATTATAGTGTCTATGGTTCCTCTTCCTTCTTCAGTCTTACCTGGGCCTTTGGGTCCAATTCATTTTGGTCGTCCATAATATTTTTCTATGATACCTTGGATGAAATTAGTACTTTACTCAACCAGTGGTAAAGGTCCACTCTCCTTTGTTCTAATGAAAGGCCAATGTTTACACTCTCTTCCTGCGCGCGCCCTTAGCTGGTTCTTAGAAAGCGTTAATATGGTCTTGGGATGAATCCACGATTGGATGATTAGGAGGCAAGTTTGAAGGCAACCTAGTCAATGGGAACATACTGCTGCACTGTTTAAATTCGCTTCTCAAATATTCTGCTGTTCTTGTTCAACCTCTGAGTAAATATGACCTGAGTGAGTCTGGTAAAACAGTAACAACGGATATTCCGCTGCCCCTGAGAAATTTTGATGGCTCTGTCCTCAATATTGGGAAGAATATGGAACTATCAGTCGAAGAAACTTCCAAAATAAATTCGGTATTGGATGATATATCGTCTAAAATAGAGTTATGGACTACAGGTTATATTCGATTGCTCAGGATTTTCAAGGATATAAGCCACTGCTTTCCCATGGATTAAGAGTTTGAGTGAGTTCCATTAGTGTAGAATTTGGTATACCACTTTTTAATATAAAATTGTGCCAGCAAATCTGTGACAGGATTGTCGTGTCACAGTTATTTCAGGCTGGTTCACTTACTGAGCACTATGATGCAATGCATAGCTTAAGAAAACGGCTAAGGGAAATTTGTGTTGAGTCTCTACCCACTAGTCCGACTGCAAAGCTCTTATACCAGTCCGAGCAACAATCTAAAGAAGCTTCTCCCCAAGTGGTAAATTATGCTAGTGGAAGATGGAATCTGCACATGGAGCCTTCTAGTCCGATATCTGGAGCCCTATCTGAGCACCAAAGACTTAAACTTGAAAATTGGAATCATTCCAGAACCGAAGTTTTGAGCTTGATGGGAACATTCGCAGGTACTTTGTTTCCCTCAATATTGGAATAGACAAACATTGAGCACTATAATTTGAGGAAAAATAATAATAACACCTAAAATAATTCATTGGGGAACGGAACCTTATAATCCTGCCAAAAATAAACAGAAGATCATGGCATTTTTTGGATAAGAATGGTAAAATATGCTGAAACATAATAAGTGGGGGTTCAGTTTTTCATATTTCAAATATATTCGATTATCACCTTGAGTAGGAACTTTACTTCTTGGTTCAATGCCTAGTCATCCATCGTTCAAACCTTAGTTCGAAATTACGTTGAGAGTTTAAACCCTAATAAAGCTCTGCCTATTAGTCTTTTCTTTAGATAGTAATTCTATGATTGGTAGCTGCCTCTTGAGTAAAATTTCTGCAAATCTATTAGAGTGCTAATTGTCTTAACACAATTTTGATGAACTGGTGGAATTCACCCTGTAGATGATCTGAGTTCTGCGAATTGTGTATACCTTAAATGATTGATAACTGAATTTGAGATTTATATTTTCGTTGGTCTTATGCACTAAGTCTGGTGTATGAAGCTGCCACAAGGACGGTGGAAGAAGCACCATCAACAGGGTCAAGTAAGTCGGAATCATAAGATGATGCCGACCGCAAAGAAGTGTTTTTGCCCGGGGTGAATGTTATCTTTGATTTCAATAAATTGAATCCTTTTGATATAGGGGCATGCTTACAGGCTTGCCAACCTATATCCTTGATAGCCGAGGTTTGTGTTTTGTCTGCCTCTCTGCCGCCATCGAAGATTTGATGAGATGTATCGTATATTTGAGGTAGACAAATTCTGGTAGGTTTTTGGTGTTTGCAGTTGGGCATCGGAAGAGAATTACTGCAAACTTTGGTATCGGAAGAGAATTATTGCAAACTTTGCGATGCCTCAGAGCTCTATTTTTTTATCGGATGCCTCACAAATCATTGATCTCTACTTCTTTCTTTCTTTATTTTTAAACATAGAACTCTTTAACAGTCGTGCTTTATGTAAATGTACATTCTCAAACTATGAGGAAGATTTTTTAAAAGAAAGGAGAACCAAACGCAGAGCCGTCGTGCCTTTTTTTTCAGAAGTCCAGCACGTATCTTCTTTTGTAAAACTACTTGTTGATCATGGTGTGCCATCCTGTCGGCTTCCAATCCAAATGAAACGGCAAACTTAGCGGGAAAGGAGAGAGATAATTTGATCATTATATTTGATCAATAAACTTTAAGTGCAGTGCATGTTTATGTCCAAACAAGAACAACAAACCACTGGCTGTTGCAACACTCTTTGTCCACTGTTGAGCAGGTACGGGGGACAACAAATAATCGGAGCATATGCGGACCCGGTCAACAAATAATCGGACATGTCAGAGAAGCATATGCGGACCCGTAAGAAGTGAACCACCCAACGTAGAGGAGGCAGGAAAGCCTCCTTGAGAAACCTAGCGTGCAAAGAAGCCAAGTCGACGGCCATGGCGTCCATCCTTGCTTCAACCACCTTCCCTCCCCGTTTCTCTTCCCCCTCACCCCCACCTTCCAGCCTCGCCTTCTCTCGCTTCCATCTCCTTCCCACGCCCTCCATCTTCCACTCCCCTCGCCATCCCCCGGCCGCCGCTCTTCTCCCCGGGGCTGCCCCCAACTGGGTTCGCCTTTCCGTTCGATGCTTCGCAGGTTCTTTTTTTTTTTTCCCCCTTGAATTTCTTCCTCTTCTTCTTTTTCTTTTATCCCCCCCCCCCTCTTACTACTTCATGTTTTGCTCAACCGCCTGATTTTTTTGATTGCTCAATCTCTTACCATCAGCGGCATCTGTTTGTTTATGACCTGGTACAGCACTGACGCCGGAGCTGAAGTCTACTCTGGACAGCGTTGTCGAGTCCCACAAAATTGTTCTTTTTATGAAAGGCACCAAGGATTTCCCCCAGTGTGGATTCTCCAACACGGTTGTCCAGATACTCAAGTCTCTTAACGTTCCCTTTGAGACGTTGAATATACTGGAGAACGAGATGCTGCGGCAGGGTCTGAAAGAGTACTCCAGTTGGCCTACTTTCCCTCAATTATACATCGACGGTCAATTCTTCGGCGGTTGTGACATAACAGTTGGTCAGTCTTCCTTTCCTTGCCCAACTCCATTCTTCTTCTTCTTCTTCTTCTTCTTCTTCTTCTTATTATTATTATTATTATTATTATTATTATTATTATTATTATTAGGGTCCCTTATTATTATTATTATTATTATTATTATCATTGTAAGCAAGACTTCTAAATTTGAACCTAAGATGGTAGTCTCTCTCCCTTAGTACAGTAGGCAGGAACATGCGAAAAACAAAACTAAGGAATTATATTTCTTGTTTAGAAATTTTTTAACCACCTTCCCGCCGTATAACGTTCTGATTTTGACTTGGGATGCATTATCTTCCACAGAAGCATTCAAGAGCGGCGAACTGCAGGAGTTGCTGGAGAAAGCAGTGTGTTCCTAGTAACTGAGCTTCCTGATTCTGCCTTTCTCCATTTCTTCCTTCGCAATCGCTATGCATGCGTTTCACTTCATGTATGTTTTACACTTTGGCCGAAACTTACCCGTTATATTTACACATAAAACAAGTTATTATTAGTAATTGCGTTCCACCGCCACATGCTGGCTTTGTTGTTTAAAGTTTTTGCTTCAGTTGATACTGCTTCTGCTTCATGATGATCAACCAGTTTAGTTTACATGGTAGGATTTGTATATGTTGCCTAATATAAGAAGATTCAGGTCTTATCCAAATTGACTGGTTAGATACTTTGGCGGTTTAACTTAGTATTTATCAATGTCTCAACTTATATTCATTTGAGATGTGGAGCTATTCTCAGCACTCTCCCCAAACACTTAACAAGTGGTTTTTTCCGCCGCTATTGAGCTTGCCACTTTGGGCTTTAACCCACGACCGCACCACTATTGGGCTTACCACTTTTGGGCTTTAATTAACATTCTCACCAATTATTGGGCAATATACAGCAGTGATGTGTAGGCCCATGAGTTAAAGCTGCTGGCTCTAATACCACCAACAGATCTGGGTCTTATCCAAAATGACTACCTTGTCACTTAAGCAACTCAACTCTTAGTAATATACATTTTCTGCCAAGATAAGATTAATTTTTATGGTAAGTGCTTACATGGCATTTCACAATGTTGATGCAACGACATGGTGTTACAATTTTAATGTTTTTAAGTCTGCATTTCCTTTATTTTGATGCTAGAGTGGTTTAGCTTAAAATTTAGACCTATCTGTAGGTCAAATTAGGATCCCTGTTGATACTGGTTATGATGGTGCCGCAATTCAGGAATTTAGGTGTAAGTTCCAAGTTCTAAATTTGAGTAAGGCGGCATTGGCCTGTGTAGAAAATAGCCCGTGGATGTAATTATCTACCATGCACTGGCATCATCCGTGTTTTGAATCTTATCCGATGTAGCAAACAGGATATTGGGTGCATGGTAAAACTCTTTCATTTCATGTATTAGCTCCAATGGTGCCTCCTTGTTTGCTTTGATACCTATCTATCAGTTCAAGTGTTCAACCTCCTTATTGAATTATATCCCTTAAGTTCGGGATGCTTAGCTGAAGTAATATGTTTAAAATTATATTGATTCTATACCTCTTTATACTGATTTATCAGTTAAAGTATTCAACCCCTTGCCGTATCATTCCTCCTAAAGTGTCTTGTAGTTTTCCTTGAAGTAGTATGTTAGAAATAATATTTGATTAAATACCTTTATGCTGATGCTGATCTGTTTTGATTTGGGTTCTGTAGACATGTAAAGAATTCGCAATCAACTTGTGTTCTAACTAGTACGGATGTAACTTTGTTTTTTGTTTATTGTTTATTGTTTCTGAAAGCTTAGTTTCTTGATCATCTTTTCACGATTGTTGTATTTTTTTTCTTATAATGAGGTAGGCCTGATATCAAGATGTATTTCTATACTGATGCTATTGAGGTTGATTGATGTGTGAGCTTCTTCAAATTTTTTGATCAGCGTACTGAGTGTTTGTTTAAGTGAAATGGTGTTATTGTTTTGAAGTCAAAAACTCCGCAAGTCAAGACAATAATGTCGACCGTGCCAGGCATATTCTGTTACAATTGTTTATTGAGAAACTTTTGCATCTGACGAGTCATTTATTGTTACAGAAAAGTTTTATATAACGTTCTTTTGCCGCTTGTATTCCAAGTAACGACTGCAGATGTTTTTCTCTTCAAGTTTTACTCATTGTACAGGTATGTACCATGCAGCATATTCCGAACTTCCACTCAAAAGAGTCCGTGAATTACCAGACGAGGCACCCTTTAATGTTTGAACCATTCGTAAATGCCAAGCGGGAATGGATAAATTTTATTGTCATTCATTATCAATGCACCAACTTCAACGAAAGAATACGTGCACTTTCTAATTCAACCGTTTAATGTTGTTGCAAATCATACTTCAAATGATAATATCCCCACAAATGTATTCTTATTGATTTGTTTTACCCCCTAAGATTTGAAATGGATGCCTTTTTATAAAAAAAAACTATATTACAGTTCATATAACCTTTTTTTATAATATAGAGTGCATCTTAAAAAAGTGTTTTGAGAAATTTTAAATTAAAAAATATAATATAAAGTAAATTTTACAATGGATTCCCCGCCTTGGCACGAAGGGTAAAGTTGGGGAGCTTTTTCTCCCAATCTGAAAAACACCATTCGGGAGAAAGGATTTTGACGTTCATAATCCCCTTTTTTTTTCTAAGCCAAAATTTTCCTCTCGAGGGTCTTATTGATTGGCAGGTAATTGAAAGAAAAAAGAGAGTAAATTCTTAGGCAATGAAAGACACGAATAGATGGATGGGGAAAGCATGTTTTGCATTGGTCTTCATGCTAATTCCTGATTGCACCAAAGCTGATATCGATGGTATTTGATATTTTAATCACATAAAATTAATACCATTAAATTTGTCATTGAACTCGGGGTGGCATCCAATTAGTGCTTTTTTAGGACTGATCATGACGCACGTACCCTTCTTCAAAGGTTATTTGAGAAAAAAAAAATCCATTCTTGAAAGGTCTACTGGACAAAGGCACAGATCAAGGGGTAATTATGTCACATATGCATGCATATTATTAATTCTCATAACTTAAAGATTGAGCTAGCAGTGAATGGAGGGCTATATATTAGCCGAGAAAGGAATCCGCTATGAGAAGACGGCAGTTGTTTCCTCGTCGGAATGAATGGACCATTTATTGCCCGCGTCCGTATAGTCTCCTGTGATCTGTTTTTCCGATAAAACCTGCGCCAGATTAATTAATCTGATGCTCTTGATCAGATAATTCTACTGACTGGACAAGTAAATATTTTGCGGCCTCCTGCCGGCCAGTAAGAAGTTGGAATACCATGCAGCAGACAGTCTCCAGTGTCGACTTCTTTCCTTGCCTTGAAAATCTACTCCAATGAGTCCATAAGAGCCCTTGTATCCCATCAACAACTCAAAACAGTCAGTGAACGACCAGACGAAGTACCCTTGAATGTTCGAACCGTTCCTGCATATTGTTGGACGTTGTAAAGGTGCGTAGTACGCAAGTGTTATTGTCATTGCTAGTAATATTAATATATATAGTACTTTAGCTCCTATAAGAAATAATTTAGTCCATGCAAAAGAAATAATCAATGGGGCTACCTTTATAAGTTGTAAATGGCAATGATAATGCGTTTTTTATACTAATGCGAAATAATTGAAAAAAAAAAATTTATATGAAGTCATAGCGAAAATTTAATAATTTGAAATACATGACTGTAATCTTTTGCTGGTAACTCATGGGAATACCTCCAAAATAAGGAGGGAAGGGATATATGACTGTAAATGCCAAATTAAGAAGAGGTTGAACATTGTCCATTTATTCCGGGTCTAAAATTTTGAGCTTAAGGTTATGCTTTACCTAATACCTACCATGAAAGATTGAAGTATGAAGAGTGCGTACCTTATGGACGAAAGAAGGCTTTTCATGTAGGCTTGCAGATAGTAGATCCTTTCTGTATCATTTGAAGCCGCCAGACGGTTTGACAAGTCGAGATCAAGAGTCCCGTAGCCTGCAATTTTTAAGTTCGTCAATTAGAAGGACCTAATTCTTTGGGAATTAGAATTGTTTTGTCTATTTATATATTTAGTAGTTACCGTTTTCATGTATGAACATTGCTGGGTTACCATACCGATACTGGAAGTATTCTACCAACTTTTCTAAGGCCCATGGAGCAGGTGGTGTTATTGAGATCTTCATCCCTAGAAGGCCCTGCCGGGAAAACCGGCCCGAGCCATGAGTTAATTCCATGAGTGAATTAAACAACACTGATCTAATTATTAAGATAACAGAAATGCAGGAGTGGGATCAGTTACCTTGTAATTGGCTGGCTGTTGAGGAGGAAATAGATCTGTAAACACAAGGAGATGGTATCATGTTTATTCAAGTGAATAATAGTAAGAATATTTAGTGGTGCACTAGTTATAACAGAAGAGTTTCTATTCAATTCAATTAATACGCGATGCCTTACAGGACACTTTGGCAGACATGTCAACCGCATATTCCCCCGAACTTCTATCTGGTAATTGATCGGATGAATCACTGATATAAGCAACTGTGTAATGATTGAGGCCGATAAAGTCAAATGAACCTTTGAGTCGCCTCGATTCCTTCTCTGAGAAACATGGCAACCTTGGTCCTATGATCTTCCTCATGGTGGTAGGATAGTCCCCAGAAAAGAGGGGATCCATAAACCTGGTGATATAGTACATCAAATTCCGCAAACGAATTATCTTTTTTGCGAATAAAAGAAAGAATGTTTGCCTTTAAAAGGCAAAGGCGTTCGATTTGTAATTTGTTGGTTTTTGTTCTCCCTACCATCCAAGTTCGAAGTCCAGCACTCGCTTTGTTGCTTCTATGTCTTCCGGGGATTTTGTGAGGGGTTCGAACCACATTGCTATAAACGTAATTCCAATCAAACCTTTTTGTTCTGCCTGCCAACATCATACAAATGAAATACAAGTATTATAAGCTTATGCGTATATTATGTCTTGGCAAGAGGCAAGAGTAATGAGAATGAGGCAACATGATTTGTGTTTACATGTTATAAATAAATAAAACAAACTGGGAGAAGTGAATATGGTGAAGAAGTCATGAGGTAGCCACACCTGGTATTTATGCCTATACAGATGAACAGCAGCCGCATGAGCCAGGAGAATATTGTGAGCAGTTGCATACACTTCTGAGGATGTGCTTGCCCTTGTGCAATTCAAGGCAGAGTTAGCACAATAGGGACAGCACCTTCCTGGGGGAAACACGCCCACATCATAACCGGCGACAGTTTGTATATTTGGCTCGTTGAAGGTGATCCATCTCTTCACCCTGTCCCCAAACTCCTTGAAGCATACATCAGCATAGGTAGTGAAATCTTCGCTGTTATCAATGTTGAAAAACTCGTTACTGTTGGTTAGGATGTATTAGAAAAACCCATTTAATTTGTTCAATGAGGCACCCAGTTGTTTGCATGACTCTGTTTTATATATATGTATATATTTATATCTAAGAAACAAGCATTAGAAAAACTGATGGACTACAGAAAGATTACATGAATTGTGTACTCAGAAGGCCTCCATACATATCCTCAAGTGCTTGGGGATGATCAAAGTGGTCCAGAGTAACATGTGGCTCTATCCCTGGAAAGGCAATTAATTACCATCCACGACCTGTTAGTATTAGGCCCTTTACAAGGATTAATGAATAACTCACTTGCAGAAAAAAAAAGGGTGGTATGTCTTCTTAGCGCTCGATAGGAATAAATATATATACACTAAAAATTTATTTACATCGTCTGATATTTATTTGTTTTAATCTATTGATATTTTTGTTAAAGCAAATTTACTAATTTATCGGACGAAGCCGATTGTATATATATTACCGTAACGTAAGAGTTCATTGATGAGATTGTTGTAGTATTGTAAGCCCTTGGGATTTACATCTCCTCTTCCATCTGCAACACGGAAATCAGATGAACTTCAGGTCTCTGTGTTTAGTTATCCTTCATAAGCAGACTGAAATGCCCGGTTATCGTTCACCAACGTGCAGTTATTTTGTCTTCAAAAATAAAAGAGACATAGAAGAATGTACCAGGAATAAGCCTGGACCAGGATATGGAAAATCGGTAGGCTTCCAAACCCATTTCCTGCATGAGCTTCACGTCATCCTGCACATAATCTCATCCCTAGATTATATTAATTTCCATCCAACTGTACTTCTACTACTACTCTGCACCTTATTCTACTCTTTTTGGGTACTGGTCTATTGGAATGAAACCGGATTCAACCTTACCTTGTATTTATGATATTGATCTGCTGTCATGTCTGCATTACTTTTATCAATATTTTTGCCTGTAGTTTGAGGGGGGAAACAGTTCCAATCCAGGAATGCAAGTTATATAAATGCATACAAAATTATAAGTGAAGAATAAGAGAGAGAGAGAGAGAGAGAGAGAGAGAGAGAGAGAGAGAGAGAGAGAGAGAGAGATACCAGCATGAGCGAAGATGTCCCAAATACTAGGCTTTCTACCATCTTCCCGTGCAGCTCCTTCTATCTGTGTCCATTTCATTCAATTTTGTCATATGCATACACACACAAAACCAGGAAAATATAAATATGTAAGAAGCCTGTAATCAACCAGAAGTCCAGAACCAGAACAGTATCAATGGAAATAAGATAATTATCAAAATTACAAGATAACTAAAGAAACAGAGGGATGAATATAATACACGCCAAAAAGACAAAGGAACCTGGTAAGCAGAGGTGCCGGCACCAAACACAAACCCGGGTGGGAAGTCGTCTCTGGATATACCAATCCCAGCTGCTCCATGCCCATCATGACTTGCAATGATCTCTGTTACAAGTGAAGGAAGGAGCAGGGGCAGGAGGAGGAAAATGGTAACCATCTTGCTCCGCTTCTCGATCAACATCCTGGTCCGACGAAAAGAAGCTGTCCCGCCCCGTGTTTCAGCACTCCCGTATATCTTATATCCGTATGTATGTATGATATGGTAATCGCATTTATTGGCCCTCGCCCATTCTTGCGTTGATGCTAGCCATGAAATGTTGGAGATGGGTTCTTCCTCCATCCAAGCTCGCACATAAATGAAGGAGGAGAGACACCGAGGACCACGCCGGGAGTGGGTGTACCAGAGCCGGGGACGGCGATGAAGACTAGGATGAATGTCCAATCGTTTGCGGGACCCACTTCCTTGCCCTGGCCTATCAGACTTGCACACCGAAGAAAAATTTGGCGCCTTCTCTCCGGCAGAGTTGTAAAATAATTGGGCGACTGTCTGTCCTCTCCCAGTCAAAAGCAAGCAAGGAATACCGTCCAATAAAAAAAAAACACTAAACCAAAGGCACGACAAAAATCAGATATCGTCAGCAGCCCACTCATATGGACGAGATGTCTTCTTCCTTACAAGTGTTGTTTAGAGCAGTAGAGGTAATTTCTGATTCTAATAATTGTCGTTAGTTACTTTTCCATTCAATTTCCTAGCTAGGCAGGTTCTGGATCTTCCCTTCCCCCCCCCCCGACACTTGGTGATCAAGGAAGGTCAACCGGCCATGTTTTATTGCCGCTTGTTGTTTTTTTTTTTATTATTATATATAGCATTTGGTCCACACCTAAACCAGTAGTGAATAGTAGTAAGTAAGTCTATCAGACCTAAGGTTTTATGAATATCACCACGCCTTAGCCGTCCGCCGTTCACTCGCCGTTTTCATATTAGGGAAACATACAAGTCTGATGTCTGATCTACCCTCCCTCCAGTTCTCGTGACTCGGGAGGTGCAAATCTTGGCCGACATGAAAGGGCGATGATCTAATCATATACGTCTGCTTTTGTCAACAGATGCCTAAGACATACTGCACGTTATTAGCTATTGGAAAGTCTGCTTTTTTTTAGCCGTCGTGGTTGGTTAATTATCAAATTAAATTGAGCTTTTTTTTTCTTTTTTTTCTTTTGAAAGTATTTTTTATCTTTGAGGTCGTCCAATGTGTTTTAAAAAGTACCAAACTTAGTACTATTAAAAAAAAAAAATCGTCGGAGATTAGTTTCTTCCATTTTGCCCGTCCATAATTTCCCCCCTTCAGAGACGAATAATAATAAATAAGAAATTAAGCTGTTAGTCTCTCTCTCTTGTGGCACGCGAGCTAACTAAAAGGTCACTTGGACTAAAAAATACGTACTTCTCATAACTAGGGTCTTAATCAACATAGATCCTTGTATATCTTAATCAGGGGATATTAGGTTTGTTTTTTTTTTTTGCATAAAAAAAAGAGAGAGAGAAACCCAAATCTCTGATTCGTTACAATTTGCAATTAGCAGTTTAACACCCATCCAACTCCTATCATATATAT
>JAVDBV010069605.1:0-16835 GCA_032619315.1 Piper longum
TGCATTTCTGCCATATCTTGCAGTTGGTTGGTAAAACCACAAGCTTCCCCTTTGCAAGCTCCTCTCAAACAAACCATCAGTGGTGACCACTGAAGCTTCAGACTTTCCCGATGAGAAGTCCAGAAACTGCTGCTCTTGGTACAGAGAGCTGGGCCTTTTAGACGCCTTAGCCGTTTTGAAGCTCCTCCATTCATCTTCCACCAATCCAGATGGGCGCTTGAGAGACCCAGATCCAGGGCCTCCTCCTGCTTCACCTTCTGCAGCACAAAGAGCAGAAAAGCCACTTTCCACCCCAACAGCAAAGTCCATTCCTTTTCAAAGTCAGTATAGCATCTATAAAAGATGTCACGAGCTGCATAACTTGACATGGGTTGCAGAAGGTTTGCAGAAGAAGAGCAGTGGATCCATTTTTATGTTTTGCTACCGAAAAGAAAGCAGAGATTAAGTTAGGAAAGGCGGGGCACGAGAGAAGAGATAGGAATGGCAGGAGTACAAAAGGATGGAAAGAAGACAGTAGACTTGACAAGGTCGGCACTGAATACTCCTACATCGAGCTTATGACAAGACAAAGCCAACAAAAATTTGATTGATACATAACATGGTGGTGTGAAGGAAGGTAGGAAACCATTTATAGCAAATAATTTGATTGATACATCATGCATAGCGTGGATGGAGGACGATAGTTTTTAAAAATCGCATTCACGGCTGTAGACAATTTTTAAGGTGGTATCGGGTATATTTGATTTAATATGAGATAAAATATTTTATTAAATATTAAAAATATATTTTATAATTACTATTTTTTTAATATTGATTAAAATATCTAAATTTTTAATAAAAAATTAAAATTTATGAAAATTTCATATTAATAAACGAATACAAATTAAAATAAGGTAGTAAGTAATATATCAAATATAACAAGGTATTACAATATGATATTTAAAACTAAGGTGAGCTTTTACAAAATAAAAGATAATTGCCCGTATAACAATAATACCCATATAACGATATGATTTAGGGTGGTGAAGACCTCTTATCTAAGTTGTCATACTACTTTTTTTTCATATTATATATAAATAAATAAAACTAGTTATAATTAAATTTATTAGTATATATATATATATCATTTGATTACACGGACGACCGAAATTAAATAAAAAATAAAAAATAAAAAAAATCATCGCCACCATCATTTAATACATAGTTAATAATAAAATTTATTTTAAGTAGACAAGTAATATTATGTATATTATTATATTATTTTAAAGAGTCGAGTTCCAATTGAGTTGCGAGTCAAGTTTAAATAATAACTGAACCGAATCGAGTCAAATAATATCTTACTCAAATTTGACTCATAGGATTTAAATTTAAGTCAAGTTTGAACTCGAATATTTAAATATCAAATTTCAAACCAAATCGAATCAAATCAAATACTAAATTTTTTAGGACGGGCTCTTAATTATCATCTTTATCTCTCGCGATGTTAATTTATGCTAAGCGGTCGGGCATTTCTTCAGCCATATTTTATCAGATATTATGACGACCCTCCGGCACCTTTTCGCAGTTATGACATTTTATTTAAAACTGATTTGCTGAAAAACTAAACATATATGGGAAACAACATCCCATTCCCTCTCATTTACTCTATGCAACATCTCATTGACTTTTGATTTTCTAGAGAAGGCTCGATGTGACCTGTAGCCTACGGCCCCGGCGGCAATGAACTTTTTTCTTCAAAATTTGTTTATTATACCAACCTACCTTCGAAAAAAATAAATCGCCACCGGCAATACCTAAATCAAGCCCCTCATTTAAATTGAGAGATTTAGGATAATTTACTATTTTTTACATCTTGGTAATGTGCATAACTTCACATTTAGTCAATAATTTTATTAAAAAAAATTATATGCATGAGCTACAGCCAGAGCTTATATGATAAGGGTGAGAGCATTCAGTCGGAATCGAATTGAACCAAATTAATCGAATTACGTTATCGGTCATATTTTGTAACCATTACAAAATGAAATTCAATTGCTTTTAAAATTGAACTAAAATGAATTTAAATATTTTGATTTAGTCGGTTTCGTAACTAAATAACTTAATTATATCATAAGTAGCAAAAATTATATTTGTTTAATTATTTAATCAAAATTATATCAGTATTTTATTAAACATTATCATTTAATAAGTAATTATAAACGTATATATCATATCAAACAAATAAAAATTTATCATAAAATATTATAATTTCATGATAATTCATATAAAAATATAGATTTTAGAATATTTTTTAAAAGTTTGATTATTTCTATTAATTTGGTTTGATTTAGTTATAAACATAAATATCAATATGCATTTGGGTTTGCCTCAGGCCCTTTTGAAAACCAAACGAGTTAATTTGAAACCGAATGGAATTGATAATTCAATTTGGCTCCTATTCATTTTTAGGTTTTCACTAAATCCTATGAGCTACAACTTTTATTTGGAGTAATTTATTCAGTCCCACGACTCAAAATTCATGCAGATAATATATAAAAATAAATAATTAGGATATTTATAGATTTTCAAAACAATCTAATGCTTTTACGTATTTTATATTAATTATCAAAATAATTTTAATAAAAATTAATTTTAAGATATCTTTAAATTAGTGTATTTTTTAAAAAGCTAAAAATAGGTTATATTATTAATGCGATGGCCTTGAAGGTGTGGAACGGCTCAGCGGTGGTCTGGCAAAGGTTAGCGGCAATGTGGAAGTAGGAGGTAGCATTAATGGCAGTGAGAGAAGGAAACGTTGGTGATGGGGTTTTGAATAGGTTGGTGGCAATTTTGTAAATAAAAATTGACTCTCGCATGTGACTTGATTTAAAAATAATAACTAATTATTTATAAATTCTAAAAAAATATAAAAAAATATTATACACTTAATAACATCAAATGACATGCTTTAATGTGTTATTCAACATAAAAATAATTTTACGATAAAAATACATAAAAAATTACTTGCATACTATCATATACTCTAAAACTTATTTTTCATTATTTTTTTGACATAATCATTATATATTGAGGTATATTTGACTTTCATTGTTTATAACACACGGCCGGCCTTGACTCAACGTATGTATCATGACTCGACTTAAATCAACTCTGAACCAACTGGTTCTCTAAAGTAAACCCTGGCGCGAGTCACCGATTTTACATTTTTTTTTTTATTCCAACCTTATTTTTTTGTCCTTCCTTATTTGTTTCTCTCACTTCTCTTTTTTGGATGATAAAAGTTTCTCTTCTCTCCCACACACACCTTTCTACCATTTTTTTTACCATTTTGATAGCAACTAAAAATTAGGCGGTAACCGAACCAAATTATGAATTTGATTCAGTTTCAAATTAATTTAGTTTGGTTTCCAATAGGTCATAGACAAACCAAAATGTACATGAATATTTCAATTCAGAATCAAAACGAACCAAATCAAATGAAATAAACAAACTTTCTTTAAAAAAATCTATATTTTATGTTAATTATTATGAAATCACAATATTTTTATGATGATTTTTTGTTTATTAACATGGTCTATATGTTTAGAATACTTATTAAATAATTATAATCACAGAAAGAATGCTACAATTTTGATGAAATAATTGAACAAAACTTTTTTTATAACGTAAGATGTAATTTGGTCAACCAAATTTATGTATTTCGGTTTGGTTTAGTTTGGTTTTAAAATCTGCCACCAAGTATATTTTGAAAAGTTGTGAACCAAACTGACATACTACTCATCCCTAGCTAATCAAATGCTTTTTTTCACTCGTACAGCTATATATTTTTTATGAGCACATATTATTGTACTCTCTTTACGGACATGGTATTTAAAACTTGTGACGTAAGCAATATTTGGCATTAAGTACTTCAAATGGAATGTACATGGTTTTTCTCTTGAAGGCTAACTAATGCAGTTGAATCTTTCCAAAAAAAAAAAGAGTTTGAATCTCTCACATGGCACATAATGGATTCATGACTTATCCTTTTTCTAGCTGCATGAATGCCATATTTCTCACTAAAGAAACATGTCCTTAGAGTCTCTTGAATCCTTGATCACTCTTTTCATCATCATATTCAATGTCTTAATTGTTAGTGGATGTTCATGACTAGAGCACACAAGAACAGACCCCCATTAAAGCACCACAAAAGGAGGGGAGGGGGTATTATGTAGATGAATAAATTTTCACTTCTCCATAAAGAGCCATAACTGGATGACAGGAAAATTGAGGATTGCATTCAATAAAGCAATAGAAATACAGATGGAAGGAGTGATTACCAACTTTTTATGTGATTGAATCTTGTCCTTCAAGACTTACCCCCCATAATATGCCATATGCATATATCTTTGAGAATCAAAGCATAAAGAAGTAAAATATGGATAGATAAGAAGATGCTACTTGCTTGGAGACATGAAGCAATGGTGTAAAGCATGCAGAAGCAGTGGAGCAGTGTTATAGTCGTTGGGTACATTGGACTGGAGCTGTTTTTTGGTACTTGCTTGGATACATGAAGCAATGGTGTAAAGCATGTAGAAGTAGTGGAGCAGTATTACAGTTGTTGGGTACATTGGACTGGAGCTAATTTTTGCTACTCCCTGTCAAACAATTCATTAGCATTATTTGTATAATACCCCACACCGTAGCCTTGCCTCATACTTCAAGACAAGGAACATGTTTTGGCCTTTTTTGGGAACATTGCTCATATTTCAAAGGTTTGCTTCCAGCGTTAACTTCCTTGAATTTACGCTTGCGGATGGGTCTTTGTGTATGTTAATAACCCGTACCTACGATTGGATATTGAAACGAATGACTATACACTGCATTGACAAGATGTAAACAACTTGGCAGCAATAATAAATAGTTTGTCTCCGAATAAGCAGGGAGGTTTTCGAAGGAATAATTAGTTTGTCAACTAATTAATTGGTCCCCCATACATACGGGAGTTTATAAGTGATTGTATCTAATTTGTCTATATTAATTTATCCTTTCACAAATTTCGTCGGAAACAACAAATTGATCTTAGAGATTTATCACAGGTGATAATTAAAATATATATATATATGCAACCTGGTCGGAATATAGAACTGCGGGTAAACAAAATTTGAGAAAGCTATATTATATATTCTTTTGGTAGTTATTTATCAACCAAAGAGGGCAAAACCTCGTAATTCACTTTTCTACTGTTCTACGTCAAAATTTTATAATTTGACTAAAAATTCCGGTAAATTTTATCAAATCAAAATAGTCAAATTGTAGTTTTCAATAGAAAATGCATGCAACTGTCAAGATCCAATAATATGCATGGAATAATACTGAAAATGTCAATAATATTGTCTTAAAAAATATCAATCTTATTACTTTTACTTATGTATAGCATTGGGGGGACAATATCTTATACGTATTTGTATGATTGATTTCACATTATTGTGGAATATTTGTAATCAGTAATATATATATATATATATATATATATATTCTGTTCGTATAAATAATATCTGATTGAGGGCTGGGGGAGTGGGCCCTGGCTCGGAAAAGGAAGAGCAATTGGTGCTCGATGTTGACTAGTCAGATAGTAAAGATTGGTGGGCCCCCGGGCCTCCTACCTACCGACACCAGACCCAGGACAGAATTTGATCGTATGTATATGTATTAATTAGGAAATCAAATTCAAATTCTTTTACCATTTATTTTTCTTACAGTAATTTTAATTGATTTCAAGGCCAGGTTTGAATTTCTCTAGACTGCAATTGCAGCAATGTAAAAATTGGCTTATTCAATTCAGAATTAGCCGATTTAAAACAAATTAAAAGGATGGGAAATTGGGCTAGGGCGACGACAAGGTGCATGGGGGATGGTCGGGGCCGACGGAGAAGGGGTGGCAGGGTGGGGTAGGGGGCTCAAAAGGGGGGACGGGCAAGGTTGGCTGGGGGAGGCAGGGGTGAAGGAGCAGGGCGTGTAGGGAAAGTGAATCAGAAAAAAAGAAATATAGTCGGTGACGTTCTCATAATTAAAAATTAACTCAATTATAATTAGAGTAAAAAATAATAACTAATTTTTAATAATTTAATTTTTTTAAAAAAAAAATTAAAAAATATTATAAAATATAATATACACAATAATATCAAAATACCATCATTACTTAACTTTTATATATTTATATTATAAGTTGTAAAATTATCATATATAACTGATTTGGCCTATTTTAACTGAACCAATTTTTGACCAATTTAACTGAACTAAACCGATTCGATCTGATTCAGGACTCTGTAAAAAATCGATTCTGATTCTGATTCTAATTTTTGCAACTATGGCTAAGCTATAGACAAAACTGCACTAAATTTTCTTTCAATATAATGACTCTAATAAATAACTTTGATATATGCAGAAACACCTAATAACAGGCATATCATTGTCCTAATTATCACAATTAGCAGATGTATTAATTCTTTGACTCGACTAATTGTGGGGGGTTTGAATTAATAAAAAAATTGCTACAACAGGTTTGCTTAACAAATCTTCTCCCTTATATCTATTGGGTGAGTAAAAAATTTAACTAGCATATTGGGTTTAAGTGAGTCATGTTGTCCGAGAGTAAACTCTGCCCAATATCCGTTGGATAAGTAAAAAGTTTAGCTAATATATTGGGTTTAAGTGAGCCGCATAGACCTAAAACCCAATATCCTACTACCGAACAGATTTTACCATTTTTTAAAAAAATTGCAAGATTTTTTGAAAAACTTAACTATTATCGAGGAAGGATTATTTTTGGGCTTCTTATCTATGCGGTAAAAATCTTTAACCCAAAAAATAGAATTGTTTGGACACTATTGTTACGTGGCAGAAATTAAAAGCTTGAAATTTAGACTCCGATTTAAGATGTCATAGAGTGAAATCGGCTCTGAGCCAAGTTAGTGTCAATCATTTGCTTTTAAATTTTAATAAATAAAAAAGGTATATAAAAATAGTATTTTTTTACACTAAGAATTAATAAATATATGATTTATATTACTTTAAAATATTAATTTCGTTGAATTAAAAGAAAAATAATATATTTTAATAACTTCTTTATCACTTGACTTGAAGAATCTATCATAAAATTAATCCTCAATCCTGGAGTAATTCATAAAATTTAACTCTAGAAGCATGGATTTGGAAAGGTTTTTAGAATAAAAAAGAATTGAAAAAAATTTAAATTGGTCAATGTTTTTTATATAAGAAATTGAACACTAGATGATACTTTAATTTTTTTATAAATAATTAAAATTTTAAAATAGAGACTTTTATTATAGATTTGACTAAAAAATAAAGTTTTGAGGTGAGCTTGTTTCATTTTTGAGGTAATATTATAGTAAACACACACGTGCATATTAATAAAATATTAATATATTTTAAGTTGAGGGTCATAACATTATTTTAAACTCGTATTAAACTCGGGTTATTTAGAACACTAATTTTACTACAATTTGAAGATACTTAAAGAGCTTTTTACCATAAAATAAATGATATTTTTTTACATTACCTACTAATTATCGAAAAAATAAATCTTTTTTAATATTGATAAAATTATCCTCTAGTTTATAAAAGTCATAATGCTACAAGTGGGCGCCAAGCTGACTACATCCCTTGGCCTTGGGGTTGCCTAGTTGCCCTAATCCAAGGGCAACCAAATCCAACCATCCACGGCCCTCGGGCGGTCAAACCTAACTGCCTTGGGTTGACTAGTGAAGAGGATTATTAATTTTTTTTGTTTTTTAAAATTTAAATATGTAATTCATAATTTATTTTCCTTTTTTAATAATCATGTTTGATTTTCCTATTGAGTAGTAATATAAAAATTATATTCGTATTTTTTGATAAAAAGTTCCTAATTGAATGAGTCAAATTTGAATGATAAAAACTTGTTAACTCGCCGAATTTGCTGCTGTATATGAATAAAACAACAAAATATCTAAAACAAAAACTAGATAACCTCAAGAGAAATACTGTCTACGTCGGCAACACTTAGAATATCAATCTATCTTAAAACCCAACATTAGCTTATTGTGAATAATAATCGAAATGTCATCGTGTGCTCCTATTCATTGTTATTTCATCCATGAGTGGCTTGGCTAAAATTTTATCCTTCTTAACTATCCTTTTTCGCAAAGAAGCTAAGTAATGCATCTGCATATCTCTTCATATCACCAGCTTCAAAGTCCAAGATTGTTTAGCTATGTATATCATGTACTATTAATTTCTTTTTCAAGAGACACATGGTGGAGCGCTCAAAGCCTAGAAATTGTTGCCCCTCGTCTTGAACTTATAAATCTTCCAAAGTGACCTAATCATGTTTCTCCCTGCAACATTGTCTTCCTCTGGTAGTAGCATATGGAAGGATGATCAACTTAGTGTCTTTTTTATGGATACTTGAGTGCTAGTTAAATGAATAGTACCTTTTAGGGTCTTATGGAAATGGCGGCAGGCATGTTGCCAGCTTCACTCTCGGGGCTTTTTGTGATTAGTTGTGCCCCAAGCTCACTCTCCTAGGTTTTTTAATAAAAAGTTCAATCTCCTAGGTTCATGTTTAATTGTTGTTTAGTTTGAGCTCTCCAACCTAATTACTATAATTATATAGAAGCCTAATTAGAAAGGGAAACGAATAATTAATAAGATAGCTTTGCTTTCCCCTTTATTCCCTTTTATTCCTTTGCCTGCAACTTGGATTAGACAGAGCAAAGAGAACCATCATTTTATGGTAAATAAGAAGCAACTAGAGCTTTGTGCTGCGAAGAGACAATGGCAGGCGATAAAATAAATACCTAGAGACCGTTTTCCTTTGGCTACCATTTCCCACAAGATGATGCCTCGCTTCGGCGATGTTATTAGTTGAGATTTGTGCAGCAGGACTCATGACGCCATCTCAAATATTGCCACATGAACATTTTTTTGCATTAAAAAAAGATTTGATGATGGTCATGCTGATCGGTAAGCTAATTTCATGTCCTGCTAATGCACTTGCTGTCTGTTGACATACGACATACATTCGAAACACTTAATCATATAGAAGTAAATCATTTGATGAGCTCTCTATTGACATCTTCCATTCTCACAAGAAATGTGAGTTATGTTTAAGATTGTAGGTTTCTTAAAAGTCTTGCCTAGTCATTTGGAATAAGAGCCAAATCTTCTTACTTTCGACTAAAAAAATTTAGCCACGTCACGTACATTTTGCCCTTAATTAAGTTCTGATGGTTTATAAATTTATAATTTTTCGAGTCTAATTAATATCAAGCCAAGCCCTGGTCTCTTATCGAGGTTTAAAACCCATTGGGCTTATTGGGTTGTAAAGTGGGCCCGCCCTCGTTGCCTTCTGCATAGCCGCTAGTTTCCCTGGCGGGGAAGCAACTGATTTCCCAGCCAAAGCAATATGATCATGGAAGCTAGTTTCTTCTTCGTTGTCTATGCGTCGATTCACCCATCGGTTGCAAACAATATGATCATGGAAGCTCTCTCTGCTCCCTCTCTCGCCTACCATATCCCTCGCTCCTTCTCTGCTTCGTCCGTATCCCTACCCTTCTCAAAGTACCTGCCTCTGCTTCCTCCCCCCGTGTCGTCCTTCCACGGCCGCCATCCGACGATGGTGTTAGGAAGGCGGGGAAAGCATGCCAACTTCGTCGTGAAGGCTTCTCAATCTAGTTATGATGCCGCGGCCATCGGAGAGCTACTCACTGAGGTCCAAATCTTCACTGCTGCTGGTCAGCCTGTCCTGTTCAAAGATCTTTGGAACCGGGAGGAGGTAAAATTGTCCTCCGACCAGTCTCTTTTCATTTGGATTTCTGCATCGATTCGGGATTTTCTTTTCATGTTGTTTTTGGATTGATTGTTAATGGTGACAAGAGCACCAACTGATTGTTGAATTGCTTAGTTGACACATAGTTCGATTAATTAACAGGGGATGGCTGTGGTTGCACTGCTGAGGCACTTTGGCTGCCCCTGTTGGTAAGATTAGGAGACTTGAAACTTTCGTACCACGCTTGAATGATTGATGGTTGCAGTTTGTGTATGCTTAACGTGCATGGTTCTTTTGGCTTACAACGTTTGAAGCTGGGAGCTTGCCTCCTCACTGAAAGAACTAAAGCCTCGATTCGATGGTTCTGGTGTTAAACTGATTGCAGTTGGGGTTGGAACTCCTGACAAGGCTCGAATTCTCGCCGAAAGGGTATTGAGTTGATGCCAATAGAGTTTATATCGAGAAGTAGCCTTGCATAACTAAGGGCGTGGCAAAAAATGGTAAATGATCATGTGTTTAGTGTTTTCTGTATGCAGCTTCCCTTTCCATCCGATTGCTTATATGCAGACCCAGAGCGCAAGGTAAGTAGTTTATGACGCTGAACCACTGCAAGTTGGAGTTTGTAGTTCCGAGACATTTATAAGTTGCTTTCATCTTCCTGTATGTTGCAGGCTTATAACATATTGGGTTTGTATTACGGTCTGGGGCGGACTTTTTTCAATCCAGCTAGTGTAAGTTATCTATTTCAGGATGCATTAATCTGAGCTGCTTTGTGCTTCTTCGTTCACCTTAAATATTCATTATGGTAGGCAAAAGTGTTTTCAAGATTTGATTCACTTAAGAAAGCTGTGAAGAACTACACCTTCTCAGCCACACCTGATGATAGGAACAGTGTCTTACAACAGGTTTTTGTACACAGATTTCGTCTAATACATTTTCTTACGAGTACTCTTGCTTGCTTCTGTTATTTGATTACTTTCATTAACTGCCTAACAGGGAGGGATGTTTGTTTTCAAAGGGAGGAATTTATTGTACGCGAGGAAAGATGAAGGAACGGGAGATCATGCTCCTATGGACGAAATCCTTAACTTGTGTTGTCCTGCACCAGTTGCTTAAATTCTAATGTGGCTCCATTATCTTAATCTCATAGAACGAGTTAATGTAAACCAGTAAGGGGGGAGGGGGGGCGGGGGTTATTGAGATCATGGAATTAGATTCTCACGAGAATGTCTATTCTTCCTAGGGAAAGTATAAAAGAATTATTGAGCATCTACAAATAAATTAATTTCTCACATTATTGAAATACGTAATTGCAAATTATATAGGCTATACAAAATTCATTCTTTCTATTTTCCAAAAACAACTATAATTAAATATATAACCCCAAATTATATAGTTTAAATACTGCCCATTCATTAGCCCCCACCTTTCCACCTTGAATAACCATTCAAACATACAAGTACTACCTTCAACTGTATAATATAAAACAACTAATGGCATGATAATTTAAAGTGGCAATAAAGCCTCTTTTAAAAAAAATGAATTGAACTAGTAAATAAAAAATTTTCAATTAGTATAAACCTGTCCATATCAAATAACAAAAATTTTCATTGAGCTGTACTTATGATTATTCTACTTTTTTCTTTCCATTTCTTCCTTAAACTGTGAAAGTGTAAAAACACGGCACATGATTGCACCATTGTGTAATCTATTCAAAATAAACACATGGTTGTAGATTACAACATTTCAGCCCTCAAGTCCAAGCCATTGAACTGATTATAACAAAATCAATATAAGATCAATATGATTGGTACTTGATAAGTTCACGGGGAGCATAACAACAGCAGTTTCACAAACTTTACGAACATTGCATTCACCTAATCAAACAGAGAAAAAAAAATTGTACCCATTGAAACTTGAACAAAACAAAAAAAAAAACAATCCATAAATTATATAAAAGCAATTGTGTAAAAATTCTAAATAATGAAATTTCCAAGGAAACAAAAAAGCTAATCTATAATAGCTTATCCCTTTTGCCACATAAGTTGTGCAATTTCATCTCCGAACCTTCTTTTTTTTTGTTTAAGTTCATTTCGAGATAGATTTTAATCAATAGACGTTAATTGAACATACTATGAGTCATCTTCCTCATCTATGTTCTCAAACAATCTTTCTTCCTAAAAAGCTTAAACTTTCTCAATAGCTAAACGAATGTGATGACCATTACAAGCCAAACTCTCCCTACCGGTCAAATTCACAAGCACGTTAGCTAATAAATCACGCCCATTCACCTGAATTAGAGGATAAAAATCACTAAACACGATAAAGACATGAAAGTGAATCCAACAAAACAAGCTCATGAAAGTAAATCCAACAAAACAAGCTACTTCTTGCTCTCTTCTTTGTTGCTACCTATTATTTAAAATAGAAAATGTAACTCAAGGATGCAGAGCTACTACCATGTTTTAAAAAGAAGATAAACTACAAATGGAAGGTATCAACTATCATATACACCAATTGAAAAAAAATGAAAATGGTCACGAAGAAAGCATATATATGTAGGGTAATGAAGACATGTAAGTTAAACAAAGATATACAGAGCATGAATTTTTTAGACGTAAATAAAAAATATACACCTAAAGAATTCATATGATTCCATCATCTTCTTGCAGTTTAATAGATTTTTTCTCTGGAATAATAACTTGAGAGGAACAATGATGTGATGAATAAGCATATAAGGGGTAAAATTTCAAACAAATGGTTAATCTGATTAGGTTATGTAAATATTATGACCTCATAAAAACTACAGATGATCCATAGTTCAACTTGATGGGAGCCCAGAAGTGATTTCATAAAAATAGTTTGTCATTTGCCTATTCATACTTTATAGTGATTTCAATTAGAGGGATGCTAATTTCAACTAACAGAAGTAGAGATTAGTGTCTATTGATTGAACTGACATAGTGTAAGAGTGAAAAATCTAAATTATTCAAAGCAAGGTAGTAATAAAAAACCAATTAAATTTTCAAAATGGGTTGCTCATGAAAAAGGTACATGTTTTGCGATGAAAAATATTGATCTGAAAGGGAAAATAAAAGAATCACCAGTGCAGGGGAAGAAATACAACAGCCATGCAGAAGGGAGATGGGTGGCGACGGTGGCAGTGAGCAGGGCAATGACGACGACAACGACAACCACCAGCGCGAGGGTGCTACCGAAAATTTCAGTGACAAAATTTCGACGATAAAAGGCTCTTTTTCCACTTCCTATTGTGTCCATACTTGTCTATATTTGGGGCTTTGAAGGAGATATTTGAGGCCTGAGTTGTGATAACTTTCCTTCAATTTATCCAGAGACCAAGAAAGCTCCGCCATATGATCAGTTTAACTTCAACCCATTAACGTCCGAGTATAGTGAGATTTTTGGACTCTAAAAAGATAAATTTCAGACTAATATAATAGACAAATCACCAGACGTCTCCCTAGGGCTATAAGAGTACGTATTGCTACGTACTCAATATTATCACGCCGTCCAGCTTGATCTCCACCTTTCCTATCTCATTGTTTCTACCCTCTCTTCTCGTCTCTTTCAGCCACGGTCAGGTTTTTCATCGGCGGTTTTCCGGTTGACAGCCTAGCATATGGCCGGGACAAGTCTCGGGTGCAGAAATAGGTTCCCGACGTGGAACAGGGTTTTTACCGCGACATGAAAATAATACAAATAATGTGAAAATTTTAATATAGTTAATATTATTATGAGCAGTTATATATATTTGATATATTTTATATAAAAATTAGATTAAATTAATTATTTTATGCACAAATATTTATGCCAAGAATACAGGTACGATAATAACTGCCCCGGCATGCACCTTGTTTATCAAAGTGACAATTTAAGCAAAGCGAGAGTGCAATTAAAGCATGAATATTACCACGCTTTAACGAGAATGTTGGCCGAAGGGTAGGAAAGACGTCATGTAGTTTCAAAATGAACCGGACAATACTGATCTGCATTTTATTGTTAGGGATTGAATATCATATATCTCCAACATTTTATCGTGCAGTTATTTTAATAAAACATGACAAAAAATTGTAAAAATTTTCTAATTACCTTTATTTTATACGAAAAATTAATTTTTTTGACCTTTTTTTACAATAGTTTATACATTATAATTATTATTATTATTATTATTATTATTATTTTCATTATCATCATTATCAGAACCCTATATACATGACCTATACCTTAATAAACTTATATTAGATATATTTTTTATTTTGAATAATTTAGTAGGTTTCACAATTCAAAAATTACATAAATAAAATAATAAATAATAAAGATAATTATAAAATTTTAACACAACCTAATGCTTCTGACCCTTCATTTTAATTATTAATATAATTATAATGAAAATTAATTTCAAAATATATATGAACTTGTGCAATTTTTGAAAATTCAAAAATAGATCATAATAATATTAAAAAGTATAAAATTTTATCAACATTTTACTTATGTAACATACTTTAAGATATATAATTATTATTTTGTGAAACCGACTAAAATAAGTTTAAATTAAATATATAGTTCATATAAGATATATGGGATGTAGCTCGTGTAAATTTTATTATTATTATTATTATTATTATTATTATTATTATTAAGTATTGACTTGTTGTTGTTCTTTCTTTTTCTTTGTTCTTATTACCAATATTTAAACTACTAAGCCTACCATGACTATTATTTCTTTAGGTTGAAGTTAAAAAAGTAAATCCCAGAAACGAAACATCATCAATTTGAAAATACCAGCAACATCACATGCAATGGATATTGGCCTAATATCACTAGAAGCAACGTTGATATCGAAAGTGTTGTCAACCAAAAGAATAACAAAATGAATATTTTTGTGGGTACCTTGTTTAGCTTCTTTGCGACATACGGTTAGATTGTCAATGCGGTAGTCACGTATGACTTTTGTGCGTAAAAACCCAGAGGTTTTGGTTTCATTACTTACAGATTACGATTCAGATGAGTCTGCACAAAATGTATTAAAGATGGAATTTTTGCATATGAATGTGAAGTTAATAGAAGTGAAGAAAGTCATTCCCATATCAGAAACTACAAATAATGGATATGGCAACCATGGTTCAAGAGCAAGATCACCTGTTTTGATCAATAAATACTGAGAAGGAGCTGCTACAACTTATTGGCCAAGCTACTCTTTCTACAGTAAAATACCAATCCCTTAACTATAATAAAAGACGTTTTGTTTTTAGGTATGCTTTGTTTTCTTCTTGTTACTTGTGTTAATCACAAGAATAAGCCGGCCGAATCTTGGAAGAACCAGCATATTTACCCAGTATATTCTTCTGCAAAGACCATGAAAAGAAAAGAAGTGAGCATTAAATCTCCTATCCCTAGTACTCATTTGAAATGCACAGCCATGGGTAACAAGAAAGTTGTGCTGGTCACGGGGTGTGCCCAAGGTGGCATCGGCTACGAGTACTGCCGGGCCTTTGCCGAGCAAAATTGTCGAGTTTTTGCATCCGATGTGGCCTCGGCCCTAGACCGAACCCTAGCTCTCCGATCGGAGGGCGTCGATGTGGTTGAGCTCGACGTAACATCCGATCAAAGTGTTGCATCGGCAGTGGCAACAGTCATCGAAAAGCACGGTCGGATCGATATCGTAGTGAACAATGCTGGGATCGGGTGCATCGGGCCACTAGCCGAACTTGATCTGGCAGCTGTCCGGCGGGCGTGGGAGGTCAATGCCCTGGGCCAGCTGAGGGTGACCCGGGCAGTGGTTCCCCACATGGTGGCCCAGCATAGCGGGTGCATAGTGAACATTGGGAGTGTGGTGGGCCAGGTCCCAACGCCCTGGGCTGGGGCCTACTGTTCAAGCAAGGCAGCGGTCCATGCCATGGCCCACACCCTAAGGGTCGAGCTCCAACCGTTCGGAGTGCACGTTGTCTTGGTGCTGCCCGGGGCCATCCAATCGAATTTCGGTAGGGCCAACATGGATGGACTCAGCTCACAGAAGTGGCGTTTGTACAAGGAGTTTAATGACTCGATCAAGGCGAGAGCTCGGGCGTCACAGGGGGGCGGAGCCACCGATCCTAAAGTATTCGCGAGGCACGTGGTGGGCCGAGTGCTTGCCCCTACACCGCCAAAGCAAATAGTTTATGGACACATGGCAGGGTTGCTCTCGGCATTGGAATGGGCTCCATTGTGGGTCAGGGATATGTTTTTTTCCAAGAGATTTAACATTATTAAGAAGTGAAAGGTGTCGAAGTGAAAAAAAGATGGAAATTCCGTTGTAACGTGGTCTTCCCCCCATTTCTTTTATTTTTAGTTTTTTTAGTCCATTAATTTTGTCGTCTCCACGTATATGTAGTAAAATATCGTTCATCAACAATTAGATGTTTTGCGACCATGACCGGTCACCAAATAGTGATAACGTGAAAATGGGTAATTTTTATGACTGCCTTGCAACCGCAAAGCCGATTGAAGAATATATCTATGGTTTAGTATGATTTAGTAACTGTTTAGAGACCAAGTTAAGGACTAAAACCTTTTAACCATGTTTTTTTATCGATATTTAGGGTCGCAAAGTGATCAACCCACTGTGCGACCACTCTTTTTTGCATATAGGTCGCTAAGTTTTATTGCGAAGCTTAAAAATTTAAAAATGATTTTGTGACCATGTATAAGGTGACAAATTGATTGAAAATTTTATAACTTAAATTATGACTAAATTCTAAGTCACAAATTCAGTCGCAAAATATCAAATATGGTAAAAAAAAAAAAGAGGGAGGGGCTTTCTAAATTATGACCAAATTAGGGGTCACAAATTCAGTCTCAAAATGTTGAATGCAATAAAATAAAGGAGGAGGAGAGGCGACAGCAGCAAATGATTTTGTGACCATGTATAAGGTGACAAATTGATTGAAAATTTTATAACTTAAATTATGACTAAATTCTAAGTCACAAATTCAGTCGCAAAATATCAAATATGGTAAAAAAAAAA
>JAVDBV010069606.1:0-10430 GCA_032619315.1 Piper longum
ACCGGCGGCGAGCCGAAGTAGCGCCGGCGTTAACACTCCAAGGTCGTGGTGGGTTGGAGAAAATATATTAAAAAATCAGGAGTGACGTGGACGACTCAGATCTTGCCACGTGGCACGATCTGAAATTTCAACAATTGTAGTGGGACCTACATATAGGTATATCTAATATACCTATGGACGAAAAAGTCGAATTGAGACCGTCGAAAATCAAATCTTACTCGAGCCTAAAAGTGACTCGATAGACAAGAATTAAAACAATAATGTTAAATGGACCCCAAACCTAGAAATTCTAAAAATAATGACTCGTTCCTCGTTATAAATTTTCATTTTTATTTATTTATAAATTATAATAATAATTATTGTTATTATTATTTTCGTGGTTTTTACACCTATCAATTCACTCTCAATATTATATTGAACCTTCAATGGCTTGCTGCTTGTATACTGGATAGAAAAGCTTTTATCAATCAGAAGAAATCTTGAAAAGAAAATGGGTTGATTGGTAACGGCGATTACTGTTCTAGATAGATAAGCCTTGTTCAGTCAAATGAGTGTCGAAAAGAAAATGGTTTGACTTGTGATGGCTCCCAATTTTATTGCTCTCTTTCATTCTTCTATATTGTTTTTCTTTTCTTTTTTTTGTTGAAGCTACTTAATTCTGTATTGTTCTTCTTGATCGACCAGTCGGTTAGAAGGGAAATATAATCTTGTTTTCTGCTAAAGTTATTGTTGGAATGCTATTTGTTCTCATTTGCATCGATTGTGATTCTTATGATGGATTTGTTTTCTGTATACAAGTCATTTCGGCTTGTAATCCTATGTCATTTTTTTTAAAGCCTGTAATCTAGGGTCTGGAATTTAGGAAGGCAGCGATTGCTTTGTGCCAAGTCCTTGCTTGCTGATTAATCCATTATTAGCTGCTCCATAAGCGCACTAAAAGCACAATAGCAGCACGGGGGCCTTAGAGCTCAAAGGTACCGTTCTTCAATCTTTGCATCCGTAATCTCTCTCGTAACCGATTTTCTTCCTGTCTGGACTCTCCAGTGGTTTTCAATGATTTTTGGTTTTCATTGGATCTGTCTTATTTTTACCGATACAGACTATGACTTTGGTTAATGAGTTTTCTTGTGGGGTTGAACTTGATAAATTTCTGCTAGATTGTTTAGCAATGAGGTTGTTAGCAAAGATTTGATTTGGAACATTGGAAGTTCCAGCTCGCGGTGTCGATCTGATATTTATGCCTGTTGTATTACCATTTATTTGGAGAAATTAAATCATGTTGACATAAAAATTCAGCAACGACAAGCTTTGTTCTCTCTAAATTTATGAAAAAAACCTCAGCTAGTTTTGCTAGAAGCATGTTTCATTGGCATGAACGGGTTATTAAACCTGATAGCAGAGGTTGGGCGGACGGGATTTTTATGCAAGATGGATGGGCAATTGAAATCTTTATTCTTTTACTTATATTTTGCTCAATTTGTGCTATTTCGAGGGGGGTTTTTTCCAAGGCAAAGTGGACTGGCTCCTTACTTTAGAAAGTTGGACGTTGGGGCTAGTGGGTTCGAGCCACTTAGGTAGGCCTCGTGATGACAAAAAAAGTGAGTTGAAAAAATATGATACAATGCAAAAAAACATTTAGCGGGGAGTTCTTCGGCTCCACTATAAGGAGGGGGACGAAGAATTAGAAATCGTAGGTGAAGACTTCCTAATTTCTTGTTTTTCAAGGCTTTGGTATTGCTCCCAGGAATTTCTTCGTGTTTTATTTATATTTACTTGATGCAGGCATAATTGTTGAAGGCAAGCAAAATTTGGGCCTGGTTAATTTGATCGCGGCTACGAGCTCCTTCTATGTTTCGTCAGGTTCTTTCCTCTAATCAATTATAAATCCGGTAAAATGGACTTTCCTGCAGTTGTAGGTTATGCTTATTTCTCCCTATTATCGTAAATGGTTTATGTATTTGATTTATTTTTCCTGGTCATGTCGTATAACTTGTAGAATCCGAACAGGACATGTTAAAGAAGTCTATTTATGAATCTCTTTACATTCTTTTTCAGCCAGGTAAAAGTTGATTTACAAGTTTATTTCAAAAAAAAAATAATTCGAGCCTTCTCATCATTGATTCCTGGGAAGAAATAGCTATTTCAAGAGTAAAAGCCCTAATGTAAGATTTACAACCTTGATCTAGGCTCAAAGCCTTGTAATTCCGATTTGGCTCCAATCTTTGATAGATTTGGTAGTAACCCCTAACCTGTGTGAATTACACTTGTATAAAATGAAAAAGGATTGAGAACATAAACATGCCATGTCATCCACAGCAGTTAGGCTTGGGATCTACCTCTGTAGAGATTCTCTTTATAATTATTTGGAAGGAAAAGTTTTTCTCTATAATTTAATTGTCCGTTTTAAATCTAAACCCACATTCCTGCAATGGTGTATCACCTTCTAACCCATGATGACAATTGGAGATGCAAGCAGAAAAATAAATATGAAACATTTGTGGATGGACAGTGAAAGGGGAAGACACCATTAAGTTGAGCTATTTTTTACAATCAACGAGAAAGGTTAGAAAGCACTAAAACAAGCACAAAACCTCACGTACTCATCTTGAAGTTGTTTCTATCAGAAGGTTGCAATTAGTTAACGTATACATTGAGCTTCATTAAATCAGTAATTGAGTGAACTTGAATTTAATTATGTTCAATAATTATTTTAGTTTTTTAAAAAAATATCCAAATTAGTAAAAACTATCTATATATTCAACCTTGTGAATGTAATTTTAAAGGTCATATGATTTGATGTGTGTTGGGTGCGAAGATAATAAAGCATTATAGGCACCATAACCATAGTTTTAAATAGAGTATTATATCTCATACCACTTCACCATCACTGGAGACGCACAACCACCTGCCAGCGACCCCTCCTCAGTACCAAAGGAAGCTCTACCATCCCCAGATCAGAGGAGACGTTGCTCCACCATCGAAGAGGACCATCACCGCCAGAAACTCGAAAGAGTTTGGGGGACTCCTGCAGAGAAAAAAAGAAGAGGAGAAAGAGAAGGGAAAAGGGTGAAGGGGAAGAGCCCCTTGCCAAAGAAGCTACTCTGGTGATCCTCAAGACCACCAGTGTGGAGTTTGGAGTGCTCTTGATACAATTTGATCGAGATTCACCGCTATCGAGATCCACCCTCGTTGGAAGACCATTGGGACCCCTCGCCAAATTTGCAAAGCAGCAACAAGCGGCCATCTTCATAGCCACCATCCGGCTAGCCCAGGTCATCTCCGAGCACACCGCTCCCTTCAACAAACTCCTACTATTTCTAACTATGGACCCAAGCCAAAAAATATCACCAAAAGAGCCCCAAGTTGAGAAAGTTCCTTGCTAGAACAATGCAATAACAACACTGGTCATACCAAAACCTTCACTAGATCCTCCTTATAGTAGGGAACAAAACCTAGTTGAGATCCACCATTGAGGAAGCCACCAACCATCGAAAAAGTTACCAAAGAGAGGCCCCTAGCTACAAGAGGGTGTCATCTTTCTTGTCTCCATCCAGCCGAGTGAAACCACCACAAACCTTGCCACACATCCAATCGATGACCACTGTCATTGAGAACAACCCATGACAGAGCCTTGCAACAGTTAGCCACCACCATCGTTAGAAAACAATGATAAAGCCCAACCAAAGATTAGTTCCGCCGGAACTTTTTGGCTCCACTTCCGCTAGTTAGAAACGCCTCTAGGCACTAGATCACCACCAAAAGCTTTCATAATCCGATGTCCACCACTCTAAGCGGTCTCCCATAGCTGTAGTCACCAAAGAAGCATTGTTGGATGCCCCAAAATAGCCATTGCTCTACCGCCATAGATAGGTCAGTCGGGCCTGCTTAATGGACAAGCCACTTGTTCTTTTTGAAGCCATGACCGCTTTCTGTTGCCCATTTGACCATGACCGGATTGTCCGAATTTTGTTCGTGACCCGTCTGATACCCGTCTTGGCTACTAGCACACAACATGCCATCGACCACTTGGCGCGCTCAGTCTCGGCCCAACATTTGCATATACCACTAGTGAGGAAGCCATCGGCTATCGGAAAAGTTACCCAAAAGAAGCCCCCCATGAAAGTACAGCGACAGAAGGTTGTCATTTTTCTTGTCTTTGTCTTGCCGATTGAAACCATCACAAACCTTGCCACCACATTCAATCGATGAAAGTATATAGCCTTGCAACAATTAGCCACCACGGTTGCTAGAAAACAATGATAAAACCCAACAAAAGATTAGTTCAGCTGGAACTTTTTGATGCCTCCATCAGCAATCGGAAGCACCTTCGGTCACTAGATCACCAGAAAAATCTTTCACCATCCGATGTCCACCGTTCTGGGTAGTCTCCCCTAGCTACAGTCGCAAGAGAAGCATCTTCAGAGCCCCCAAAGTCGTGTTGCCTTGCCGCCATAAACAAGTCTGTCGAGCCTGCTTAGTGGCCAAAGTCCACTTGTTCTGTCTAAAGTCGTGACCACTTTTGGTTGCCTTTGGAATTGTGACCATGGCCAAATAGCCCAAATTCTCTTCACGACTTGTCGTCTTGGTTATTGGCACACAGCATGCCATCGACCACCTGGAGCACCCAGTCTCATCCCAACATCAGACGACACCACCTAGTCTAGTCCACCATTTATTTTGTTTTGAACTAACCCGAAATAGTTTGGTTCAGTCTTTTATCACTTTAAAAATAATTTGAAAGCTTTCCTAACCTTGAATCGAGATGAAACTTGCTACCCTACTGTTCTTGGACACTTTGGACAGAGTGATGACAATATTTTAAAGATATAAAAATAAAAAATGGACAAGCTAGGGCATTGGAGTTAAAGATCTCAAAGGTAGATCAATTCAAAAGGCACAAAAGGCAAATTTATTATTTTGTGTAAAATATATAATCAAAGAAGAAATAGTTAAATTATAATTATTAGACCATAATCGATTAACTTATGGATTCAAGTTAAATTTTAAGTAACCATGTAAAAATTGTCGTGCGTTTCTTCACTCACGACATTCTTATGTTTTTGTTTTTATTTTACTTGCACAATTTCTTTACACGATAATAACGCCTTTTATCTCGCCGAACCTCTAATTCGAAGTGAAGTGTGATCAGGGTGCGAAAATCCCTCACCTAAAGAAATATACTTTTATATTCAATAATTTTTTTATAAATTTAAATTTTGATTGAACCAAGTTTGACTTGATTGAACTATATATAATGACTATAAATTCAATATTAAAAACTATGACCATAACTTTGATACGAGGAGACTTGTCCGTTTGCCAAGTTATAAACCAAAACTTTCCAACAAAAAAGAAGAAGAGAGAGTAAACAACAAATGATCGAGGGAAAATGTATCATCATGCTAGTCAGACCCGGGATGTCGAGTGCCCTAATTGGGCACAAATATCTGTTCCCCCAGCATGGGGCCCGCCGCCAAAGAGATGGACCAATCATCAAACTCCAAATCCTGCCCGGTCGTTGGATCTCCGATCCAATTTAGATTAGATTCGCTTTCAATCTGCGGGCCCCAAATCCGTATACACAAGAGAAGAGCGCGTCGTCCAACCCCATGGCGTATGCGTGTGTGCGTATGTTATTTTGTTATTATATTATAGCCAAAACCCTCAATCCCTCTCTCTTGCCTACAACAACAATCCCCTCGATCTCATCTCCTCTCCTCTCTTTTGTTTTGTGCTTCCTTATCGTGTGGGCATACTGCTACTATTTTGCCTGTGGTTATTGGCTTTGGAAGGATTTTGAGGCGGACTCAGAACAATGGAAGCGGGATCGGCGCCTTACAATCCCCGCACCGTTGAAGAGGTTTTCGGGGATTTCAAGGGCCGCAGGGCCGGCATGATTAAGGCGCTTACTACTGGTACTTGATTTTTTTAAAAAAAGCTTTTTTTTTAAATGGTGTGATTGCTTATTTTAAGGAATGTTGTGGAGTTTTTAGATTGTTTTAATCTTTGCTTGAATTATGTTCTTTTTTTTTGGCGTCAATTTCGCAGATGTGGAGGAGTTTTACAATCAGTGCGATCCGGGTGAGGCTTTTTTTTTAAACTGGCTTATGTTGTTGCTTCTGGTTGCGGCGCTATTTGTCATTCGATTTTTATTTTTAATCTGTTAATATTTTTCAATTATAGGCTGCAAGTGATCTTCTGTTGTATTTAACATTTCCTTTCGGATTTAGTTAGTGCAATGATGGATGGACGAGAAGATAACGACCAATTTTGAGTGGGGAAATGTATTTATTTTGATTTAAGATTAATCTGTCGTGTATTAGTTGGTTGTGGCGGAAGGTTCCTTTTTTCTGCAAATTATGCTCTAAACAATTTCTAATTTTGCTAGTCCCAGAATTGCAATATTTTTCGGCTTGAATGATATATTATCTACTACTAACGTGGTGTTCGCTGCAGAAAAAGAAAATTTATGTCTTTATGGGTTTCCGAGTGAACAATGGGAAGTTAACTTGCCAGCTGAAGAGGTGCCGCCTGAGCTTCCTGAGCCTGCATTAGGCATTAACTTTGCCCGTGATGGGATGCAAGAAAAAGATTGGCTGTCCCTGGTTGCTGTTCACAGCGATGCCTGGCTACTTGCTGTGGCCTTCTATTTTGGGGCCAGATTTGGGTTTGACAGAAATGAAAGGTGACTATTGATGGTTCTTTCCTCCGTTGAATGCTTCCATGTTTCATGTATTTACTTGAATGTTAGCCTGGGCTTGCCATTCTCTGTACCATTTTATACTTTTCATTAATTTCTGTCTATTGACACTTATTTATACATTCACATTTCACGGGTTGCTAGAGGCTAGTATCTGCCATATGGTTCTCTTTTCCTTGCGGCCAGTAAGTACCATGAAAGATGTTGGTTGTAATTTTCATACATCTTATCATGAAAAAAGTACTGAAACTTAATAACTTCGCAGACTGAAGTTTTTTAGAATTCTTGTAACCACCATATTTAGGAGTTTTTCTTTGCTCGAGTGTTATCTTTTTCAACTTTCTTGGATAGAAAGGGACATTTGTTGTTTATATTTGGGCGAAGGTGTGCACATGATCACCATTTTAATTTATGTTGGTGAATACACCTGCATTGAATGTAATTTTTCAAAGGCAAAGACGGAAATGAGGAATCACATGCAAAAATTTGTATGAGTTAGATTACGGAGAAATGAATGAGGTAAAACTGAACCCAGGCAGTTGTTTGGAATAATATATGTGAAAAATCATGCAATAATAAGTAGTACTTAGTTTGGAAATTTCTTGTTGATGGAACACCATGATCAGTCCAGGTTACATAGTCAATAAGATGCGTGTACTCGTGGACTGCAGAATGACGTTATTGTATGAATCTGTGTTGCTTTCATTAATTTGTTTTTTTTCTGAAAAACCACCCCGTTTTTATATGGCTACAACCTATGCATTTCTGATGTTCTGATGTTGTATTTTTTTTGTACTGGTCTTGGGCGGGGGAGATTACCTGGTTCTTGGTTTTGTGTGATTTATTTAGGAGACGATTATTTACTATGATCAATGACCTTCCAACAATATATGAGGTTGTTACTGGGGCTGCAAAGAAGCAAGTCAAAGAAAAATCTTCTGGAACCAATAACAATGGCAACAAGTCGAAGCCTAATTCTAAGGTATGATAATTTTGCAACTTGTTCATTGTTGTGATTATTTGAGAAGTAGATGCAATCTTTTTGACGAGTTATATTTTTTTCTAACTGCATTATGTAGCTTTGACGATGCGTGGACAGATGGACGTTTGTATGCTTCCATAATTATCATGTTTGCATCCTTTTTTCTTTGCAGCTGCGAGGTTCTGAATTGCAAACCAAGAATTTAAAAGGGATGCAACCAAAGGAAGACGAGGATGGCTTCGAGGATGAAGAGGAAGAGGAACATGGTGAGACTCTTTGTGGGGCTTGTGGGGAGAACTATGGAACCGATGAGTTTTGGATTTGCTGTGACGTATGTGAGAAGTGGTTCCATGGGAAGTGCGTCAAGATTACTCCTGCTAGGGCCGAACACATAAAGCAGTACAAGTGCCCTTCATGCACTAACAAGAGAGCACGCCCCTGATCATACAATATTTATAGTATTTAGGACTTCTTCTAGGTATTTGTGCTTTTTTAATTACAGTTAAATCAAGTTGTGTGGGTCGCCTAAGCCTGGCAAATACTTTTAAATGTTCCTTTCTTTTAACCAGATCTAAAAAGGAGTGGTCTTTCTTACTTATTCGTCCCAAGGTGGGGGCTTGGTTTATTATAATGGTGTTTTCATGCTTCGTTGATTGGGGTTTTTGCTAGTTTTCTTGCACAGGGTTACGAGGACATCATAAATGTGCCTCGTGCATGTGTGGAGAGTTAGATATACCTCGCCTTGAGAACTAATTTATGTCGTGTTACATTTTTATCCTTCATGGTTTCCTTTACTCTGTGGTTTTGGTTATTCAAGTACATATTCTTTTACTATTGGTTCTTGCCTTTCCCTTCATCTTGTTTGTAATGTAATAATTTGCTTGCTTAGCATTACTTTATCTCACAACTTGACGCCAATGAAATTAGCCCCGGTCCCAATTCTCACTTTGGCGAGGCCATGAGCCTGTGCTCGGTGGAAGATGGAATGCTCCTTTTTCACCGGCCCTTCTTGTGAGAAGCAGGTACTTTGTCAATAGTTTTTTCACTACTACAACTCTTTGTGCGAGTTAAGTATGTTTAGTTTGTATCTTTCTCAATGTTGGCTGTTAGAGTACATGTGAACTTTATTATTTGCTTAAGCTTAGTATTCATTGAAAATATTATGCAAAGTGATCTTTTTGTGAAAGTATTATTTCATTGTTAAAGCGTGGAGATAATTAAAACAAAAATTATCTTGATTGGATTTATTATTGACAAAGTGACAAGGGTAAGCATAAGGTAAGCTAGGCTTTGCAAAAGGTTGCTAGATTGTGAGCTAGTCTGATAACAATCAATAAATTAGTAAGATTTGGTCATGGATATAGTCACCATATCTTAATTTTACACTTTTTTGTTAGTGACTTGGTCATATGTTATATTTTTAACTTAGCTAGTCAAAATGTCACGTCGTACAGAGAATATACTAGAGATTCTAATTTTATTGATAAGTTTTTATTAAATAATTAAATAGATTGTAATTATATAATATTTAAAAAATAGATTTAAATATTAAAAATAAATTCTAATTCAATAAGGAGATGGAGTATAATAGTGTTTGGGTACGGGATTTTTGCTTTTGCAAATCGGTCTTGACTTTGAGTTGAATTAGTGGGTTCGATGGGACCAAAGACACCCTTGATGCGCAAAAAAATCGTGTGAATAAAATAAAATACCTTGAGCTAGGAATAAACACGTAAGAGTTTTACTTATTTAGTATTTAATTTGAATTTCAAAGTCAGTCTTTGGTGAGATTGACATTCATAATCTATTATTTCTTCTTTGATTTTACATTTATACAAAATAGTGAATTTTGTCATTTTTTATTTGATTGGTCCTTGATATATTTGACTCTGATACCTTAGTTCGTCCATTGCTTATCTTCAAATCTTCAAATAACCTCATCAATGCATCTAGAGTGTCTAAAAATAGTGGGATAATAAATTTTGCCTATAATTGAGGTTTGGAAGGTCTTTAAATTATTTTTTAGAGTGATAATGGACTAAACCAGACCACTTCATATTAGTTCAGAACAAATAAATGTTGTATTCGGTCGGGTGGCATGGCTTTGATTTTCTCTTTGAGTGCGCCAGTCCGTGGGTGGTGGGTGGTGCGTTGTGTGCCAATTCCAATCCAGGTTGTGGACGTAACCTAGCTTCGTGGTTCAAGTTCGTTTGGATCCGATTAGATTGTGGGGCAATAGGATGTGGTCGCAAGCACGACAAGCATAAATGGGTTCGAGAGACCCACTTAGATAGGTGGTGCAACGGCGGCTTTGGTGGCTCTGACAATGGTATTTTCGACGGCTGAAGTTGGCGGCAATTGCCCAGATTGGTGGATCTAGGATTGATTGGTGATCTGATGGTCAGATGTGTTTGCGGGCGACAGGGGTGAGGCCGAAAAGTTCTAGTAGAATTGATGTTGACTATGACTTTATCATCGTTTTTCGGCAACATTAGCGGCTTTCTATGAAGGTATTCAATTTGGGCTTGTACCAGGGGACAAGGGCGATTGATTGGAGGTGATGACTTAAGCCTAGGTGGCAGTGAACTGCTGGATGGAGTTTGAGAAGTTGAATGAATTTTAATGTTGCACTGATGGGCCTCTTTTGTGAGGTTTTTTGATGACGGGTGACTCTTTTAGCGGCGGATCTCGACTTGGATTTGTTGGCAATATTGAGGGGAGTTTGGTGGAAGTGTTGGTGTGGCTAGC
>JAVDBV010069608.1:0-12723 GCA_032619315.1 Piper longum
TATGTATGATTATGATTATGTGCCGTGCATGCGAGCCGGCATTTGTTTAAGTATGTTTGCTTACTGCCAGGTGTGAGGCATTCTTGAAGTTTCATATGTTTTTGTGGGTAATGGAATACCCATTTGCCAGATCGTATTAGTTCTTTTTCGGACCAGTAACATTCGTTACTGACGGTTTTCTTATAATATATGTAGGTCTCGCAAATCCTGTATCGACTTCGGCGGAAGGACAGATAAATGCTACACACACTTGAGCTCAACCTAAGATTTTCTTTCTTGCATTTATTTATATTTGATGTATTTTGATGTTTATTTGACAATGTCTTCCATTCTCATGACACCAAGAGGGTTATTTCGATCTATTTTATGGATCAAGTCTCACTGACTAATAATATTAAACGTGTCTCGACTCGATCGTAACATTTCTGATCCGGTTCTTAAGTGAACCGAAATCGAGGTGTTACACCTACAGCCTCCAAACTGTTTCTCGTAGTCACATTTATAACTCAAAGAGTATAAAAAGAAGTCGAATTTTATTTATCAATTTGACAAACCTAAGTTGGTAAAAGAACCACCAACCACACTCTTAAACATCAGTCTGAAGCTGCTCACCTAAGGTCACAAAACCATGTTAGTGATAAAACCACTAAATCACATAATTACATGAAACAAGTCAATAAATTCCATATCATTATTTATTATGTCTTTTAGTGATTATGAGCCTATGTCGAACTCCAATTATGCCGGGATGTGGCCACTCCATCCAGCTGCAATTCCATGCGTACACATGCTATGTAGCCCACGACCTATAGTTACCAATATTTGTCATTGACTAACCCTTTAGTATTACAAGTGTACAATGAGTCGTCTTATACCACTATGTATTATCACCCCTTTCGGCATAGGGGTAGGTATCTTATCTTTCAAGTAATTTTATAGGTGCGGCCCCGTGTCGGATTGAGTAAATTTTTTAACCCCTATTGCATTCGGTGCATGGTGGTCGAATCTGAGCTCATGCCGACCAAGGTTGGCAAAAAAGAATATAAAACATTTCAAGTAGTTATACAGACCTTGATATTTCGTAAGTGAACTTGCAACTACAACTGACGATCCTAATTTGATACAATAAAATAAGTATATTTTAATACCAAATGAAGGCATACAATGTCATGCCTAAAACTTGACTAAACAACCCATTAAACACTTTAAATATTGAAGCTTTAAATTTGTCAAGATTAACTCAAAAATCAATAAGGTAGTTAATTATCTATGTCACATCATAAATATAAATGATTTAATCACTGAGAATATTTTAATATTCATCTCATTTTAACTAATAAAATAATCATGCAATATTATAATACACTCATAAATTAAAAATCTAATTTATGCCTCATCAACCATATTATAAGTAATTAAAATTGTAAGTCACTAGATAACTTATTAATTCAACAAAAAATAAATATAATCATCTATATTAATTTTCTTTAAGCACTCATGAGTAATTTATGCATTTAGCATTTTCATAGTTAGAAATAAACTATAAGTTAATAACTTAACACACCCCAAAACTAATAACTTATTTGCTTAATAACATTGTAGATGCTAGATACCCATACAATAATCGTACCATAGATATATAATATAGGAGAATAGCTAACCTCACGACAATTAATTTAATATTACCCCATAAAATTTAATTAGCATTACAAATTAATAAGTATCTTAATCAGCTCACCACCCATATAACTACCACAACTAATCAATTATAAATAGTCTGGTTAGAATAGCTCAAATTAATCAAAAACCCAACTTTAATATAGTATCATTAAACTAGAGTGGTATCATAGATTATTAATTAAACCTTATACATATATATATATATATATATATATATATATGAATCATAGCTAAATAACAACCCATATAATTGGTCAATTCAAAAAATTATTGTAACTGTGTTTATAATTATTAGTCATACTCAACCCTTATTACTTTAATTTATTATAACGGTTTAATGAATAGATTATTTAAATTACTTAGCTCGTTAAAGGTTACAACTTGGAATTAATTTAAAGGTTCTAACTATTTGTAAAACCCATTTTTGGGTTAAGGTTTTACCCGATTTTAGTTTTGCCCTGTTCAGGTCAGTATCGAGTTGGTTTGAACGAGCTCGAACCATACTAATTTTCAGGATATGAGTATGGGGCCCAAATAGCCACATGAGCATGCTATAGAGGCTGAGTATACCCAACATACATATGATAATTTCAGTTATGATACGGTAGACTATGAGTTATTTGTGTATACACGAGTTATACATATGATTTTTATGAATTAGCAAGGATTTTAGGCCTAAATCTAGGTCATTATAGCGTTTAGTGTTCGTTTGGGATATTCGAGGTATCTCATTGCATGCATCACATAGAGATATTAGTATTTTACTTAGTAGTGGGTGCCGATGTAGGTTTCGAAGTCCGAGCTCGCCGTAGGTCTACAGATACGCTTGGAAGTTGGACCACATGTCCATAGAACTCTCCCTCTCTACTTGACTCATTGTGTGTTGAGTTTAATCATATTTTATGTGTAGGACAATATCAGAGGCATTTTATCGAATCCCTTCGATGTCAGGCTATTTAGCTGTGTTTTACACATTTTTAATAAAATTATAAGGATAAGATCTCTTGTTGGTTTTTGAACTTAAGCTCTAAAAATGTATGATGTAAGCCTCTTCCCTAATCTTGTTATATAAGTACGCGCATTTTTATGGATTTCACGAATAAGAGAGTGAGCGGTATGTAGATATGTATGAATCGCAATAGTAATCATTCAAACCCTGAGGTAGTGTGGTGTATGAGGGTATTGCATAATATAGCACATTTCTGAAATTTATGGCACTAACTTAACTGTTCATTCTGCCACTCGAGTACCGTGGTGGGTGCTATGAAAGGTGTGAGGGCGTAAGCGTTGTATGTATAAATATAATTATGAGCCGTGCATGCAAGCCGACATTTGCTTAAGTATTTTGCTTACCGATCAGTGTGAGGCTATCTTGAGGTTTCATAAGTTTTCGAGAGTAATGGAATACCCATTTGCCAGTTTGTATTCACAATTTTCCTTTACTGACATTTTTCATATAATATATGTTGGTCTGGCAATCATAAGTCGATTTGGTGGGAGGACAGATAAACACTATACACACTTGAGCTCAGCACATTTATTTCTTTTTTACTTTTATTTATGTTCGATGTATTTTGATGTGTATTTTATAATGTCTTTTATTCTCATGACACCAAGAAGGTTGTTCCGATATATTTTATCGATCAAGTCGTACTGACCAACAACTTAAACATGACTCGACTCGACCACAACATTTCTTATTCAATTCTTAAGCGAACCAAAATCAAGGTGTTACAAATTTGTATCAAAGCCATGTCTTGGTTGATTGAGATTCAAGACTTTTATTTTGAGACAAGTGTGTGGAATTGTCCTTAGAGCTTGGAGCACAAGTGATAGTTTGGACACATGACTTGAGATAGACAACTTCTAGGAGATTACAATGAATGAGGATAAATATCGAGGTGGATCTACAATCTCATGGATACTCCACTGCCTCCCCCTCTTCCTTTAGTGTATATCTTCCCTAAGAATATTGTTGGTCACTCTTCAACAGACAGAATCATGAATACATCAAGGATGAGGGAGATTACCTTTGATCACAGATTTAGAAGGTTGACCAGATTTCACTTGATCTGTTGGGGCTAGATCAATGATTTCCAGTGATAGACAATTAGCTCTTATGTGAATAATCACTCTAGATTCCAAGAGACTAGTGTGGGCTCAACATTATCTTTTCATCGTACGTGTCACCATTATGATACCTACCCCTCTGGATCAGATATGCATGGTTGGATAACCTAAGTCGAGTTAATAAGAGCTACTTATGGGGAGATAGACATATGTAAATAAACATCTCAGAGATAGTAATTGGTTCACAACATACATGATCAGGACCAGCCTTTAGCACCTAGAGAGCACAACCCCCGTCCAAATAACACAACCACCGTCCAAGTTGTTGAACCACCGATTGTGATGCATTACCACCGACAATGCCTACTATTGCTGTCAGTGATGCACAACCACCATCCTTATATTGCACTATTGTCGACTGAGTGAAGTGGTTATAATGAAGGCAAAGGCCAAGTAGTTACTTTACCCTACATGAGGACAACTACTTGAGGATGTTCTTAGCTTTGCACAGAGATCGCATGTCACAACATTGATAGGAGAGTTGGATCAGATATTGAGGACACGATATAGCTATGGTTACATTAGCCAAATGGAGAAAAGTTAGGCGCACTAGAATTATTTGGATGTGATGGCACTTGAATGACTTCACTAGCCATCTTGTATACCATCACCTTAACCTAACATTCTTAGGTCAGATGTATATTGCAAGATAGTATTAGTGACAGTCTCATATGGATGCATATGGACAAAGTCAGAGAATAGGACAATATGACCTCGAGATGATATGGCCTCAATGGTCAAATTGTTCAATCGGCATGACAATAGATTTATGAGCTATAGCTACGGTTTACAGATCATATAAATGGTTAGACACGCAATGTGACTTCAGCTAACGAGAGGTATTCAACTAGCATTAGAGCCATTGGTTTAGATGGTGGGTGTACTGAGGGAGCATCCATTAGGAAAACATTGTTTTCCTTGTGTTTTTCCAGCATGATTAGGTTCTTACCCTGAGACATAGGATTTAGCCTTTACCCTGAGTATAAGAAGTACCTTTGTAGTATTGTTTAGGACTTATAATGCAGGTAGCTGATAGCAGACCAATCTGAAGGAGACAACTTCACACCAGATTGAGAGTGACACAAATAGGAACTTTAGTCAGCTATGCAAATCAAATAAAGGGATACCAGTGTAAGCTCATCTTAACTGGCAGTTTTGCTAGAGAGTCTACCACAATGGTAGTAGTCATGTGAGTCAAGATTAGTGCTACAAATCGGTACGGGATGACAAGTTACACACCACTAAAGAGTAGATGAGACACGTGTCAAACCTCACTATGAGTTCCCATAAACTCTAGGGGAGATAGTGGTTCTTTGGGTCGTTTGAACCTCATCCGATTAGAAGTGCGTGAGTAGTACGGTATTGAGAAAGGCATGCTTACCATTAGTTGATTGAACTAGAGCTACTTAGGGCTATCTCTTTGGCTCGTCATTGATTGGTTGTTCCATAGGTTGGCCACCTATGGCGGAGGCCAATGATGATGATCTGAAAGACATGTCTATGGACCTACCCATATTTGTGAATCACCCAATATCCTATACAGAGTTTCATTACCCTAACGTGACTCAGACAGATGTCTTTACGTCACCAAATATAGAGACATAATGTCAGATTATGTGAGGATGAAACACCTCCTAGTTAGAGCCCTAGAACACTATGACTAATTTTCTACCAGAGATCTAGCCTCTTTCCCTGTGACCAGATATGTCAAACAGAGCCGATCCTCTACCCGAGTATGTTCACACTCACCCTTCTAGATATATCATTCATACTATTTGTTTTCCAGATAGTTGAGATGAATAGATATTGACCAGTGCATGTTCTACAGGCCAGATGCAGACTCCACAGTTGCATGTAGAGTATGTTCTCATAACGTTGTACATGTGTACAGGTGTTTTCGCTTCCATTCCATCACAGAGCCCACTTCAGCAGCAGTTAGTAGTCATATAGATAGTTATGAGAGCCATAACACGCAGTAAAGTTATAACAGTTGTCCTTGTTTCATTATGGAACAAAGTGAGATAATTGATATATGACCGAGTTAGCTAGGACCTGGAGAGCATTCTAGTTTCTCTTACATGGACACTTGAGTGTTTGGCATAGACTAGTGACATGAAGTCGTACAACTAATTAGCATTTACTTTCATTTTATACTAGAGTCCATCATATGCTAGCAGGACTCAGAGGATACCCTATTATTGTTGTAAGAGCTGGAGAAGAGTGCCCCGAGGGTACACGTAGTTGACCTGTCATATTGATAAGGATGAGGGAGACATGGGTTGTTGATAGGCTGCATACCTTGCACAGAGATAGTTTTTCCTAATGCAGTTTAGACTAGTACATTATAGTACTATAGAGTACCTACTTGACCACAAGGTAGGCCCTTAGGGGTGAGCCTAGGTTCTTCATTACAATTTAGACCCCATTATTTGCAGTGACCTTAGGAGCTAGTCCAGCGATACAATTTGAGCATGTATGGTTAGTACTTTTAGATGATTCCAGTATGTATGACATGTTTCACCCGATGATTCGATCATGTATAGTTCGTCCAGCCAAATTACTAAGGAGCTTGCGAGCTTCATAAGATTTTAGAGTTCTAGCATCATGTTGGTCCGTTTGGGCCGTGTGTGGCTTTTGAAGGAGAACTACTAGTTTGCCAACGAGTTGACATCTTTAGTTGAGTCTTCTGATCATAGTTGTGAGAATTTTTGAGGTCGGAATTTTTATAAGGAGGATAGGTTGTAAAACCCCATTTTTAAGTTAGGGTTTTATTCAATTTTAGTTTTTCCCTATTCAGGTTAGTATTGAGTCGGTTTGTGCGAGCTCAAACCAAACTAATTTTCAGAATATGAGTATGAGGTTCAGATGGTCATATGAGCATGCTATGGAGGCTGAGTATGCCCTACATACGTATGATAGTTTCAGTTATGACACAGTAGAGTATGAGTTATTTGTGTATACACGAGGCATACATATGATTTTCATGAGTTAGCCAGTATTTTAAGCCTAGATCTAGGTCGTTGCAGCGTTTAGTATCCGTTTGAGATTTTGGGGGTATCTCATTGCATACATCATATAGAGATGTTAGTGTTTTACTTATTAGTGGGTGCCGATGTAGGTTTCAAAGTCCAAGCTTGCCGTAGATCTGCATATACACTTGGAGCTTAGACCACAGGTCTGTAGGACTCTCCCTCTTTGCTTGATTCCTTGCGTATCAAGTTTAATCGTGTTTTATACATAGGACAACATCGGCGACATTTTATCGTTCCCTTCGATGTCAGGCCATTTAGCTGTGTTTTACACATGTTTGATAAAACTACAAGGATGAAATCCATTGTTTGTTTTCAAGCTTAAGCTCCAGAAATGTATGATAACAACCTATTCTCTAATCCTATTATATAAGTACGCGCACTTTTACGGATTTTACGAATAAGAAAGTGAGCGGTATGGAGATATGTATGAACTCCTTCAAACCTTAAGGTAATACGGTGTATGAGGGTACTGCGAATGCATCATATTACCAAAATTTGTGGCACTAACCTAACTATTCCTTTTGCCACTCAAATACCATAGCGGGTGATATGGATGGTGCGAGGGCACAAGTGTTGTATATATGAATAAAATTATGAGCTGTGCATGCGAGCCAGTATTTGCTTAAGTATGTTTGCTTACCACCCAGTGTGAGGCTATCTTAAAGTTTTATAAACTTTTGTGGGTAATGGAATACCTATTTGTCAGTTTGTATTAGCTATTTTTCGTTACTGACATTTTTCATATAATATATGTAGGTTGGCAATCATTAGTCGATTTTGGTGGGATGGCAGATAAATGCTACACACACATTTAAACTCAGCAGATTTATTTCTTTCTTACTTTTATTTATGATCGATGTGTTTTGAGATGTATGTTATAATTTCTTCCATTCACATGACACCAAGAAGGTTGTTTTGATATATTTTATCAATCGAGTCGAACCAACCGACAATTTTAAACATGACTCGACTCGATCGCAACATTTCTAATTCGGTTCTTAAGTGAACCGAAATCGGGATGTTACACCATTAATATATTACATGTAATTTTCTAAATTCATAACCACCTATTTAGAATTAGGAATATGGGTTATATTTAAAAGAGTCTAAACTTATATGGCCGTTTGAAAATTTAATACGAGTAGTGACACCGCCCCTTGGCGTAATTTAATAAACCAATTCCCATACACATGATTCACGAAAAATGTAGGCATTAATTCCAACACAAGGAGATCATATATTTACTATTCCTGCCAGACAGTGCATGTAAGGAAAGATTTTCTATCGCTTTAAACATGAGCGACTAAACTAAGAAAATAGTAAATATGACGTTAGAACTAATAGAAACCATCCAATATAAATCTCAAGCACAAACAAACATAAAAGGAGAGGTAATTAATATACAAGTTTAGAGCTTATACACAAGCATGGATTAGCAACCGATAATTTGATCTACAAAATACCCCATGCATAAAATGATCAGAAGGTACCTACCAATTTAATTCTATCCCAAAATCAAACAAATCACAAACCACAGAAAGTTCATGGAAACAACAAAGCACCAATGGCGGCCATGACATGCGTGCATATGAGGAAAATAAAATAATTAAAAGAAATATAAAGAGATGGAGAATACATGAGGGGCTACAACCACTGTGGGAAGGAGGAAAGAAAAGAGAAGAGGCGACGGCAGGGAAGGACTTGCCTTTCTTCGGTTTTAATGTGACTAGCAACAACACACAAATATCAAAATCTCTAGGAAATCTTCTAACTTCAAATCTTGTCTTATCCGTACCTAGACCAAGTCCATCCCCAACTTAGAAATTTTCTTCCCTGAAAATATCATAGTGGCTAGAAGAATGATTATGATTTATTATTCCCTTAGTATTAGTAAGGGTAGACCAATTTGTTAATTAATTATCTAGTTATAGTTAGACTTGTAAATTACCTTGACCTTTGATGTGATAAAATTTATTTATTTATTTATATCTCCTTCATCCAATCATGCTAGTACAAATTACAAAAATATTATTCTACAAATAGGCTAGGGTATTTCTTTGACATTTCTTCCTTAGTCTCCCATGTGGCTTCCTTTGACCCCTGATTCTTCCGTTATAAGTTTACCAAGTGAATTTTCATATTTCTTAGTGCCTTTATATCTCTTGCCAGGGTGTAAATCACTCTTTCCACGTAAGTTAAATCTGATTGTAGGTTTAAATCTTCATAATATGTAATTATATGTTCTTCATCTTGTACATATTCCTTTAGCATTGACGCATGAAAAATATTGTGCACTCCTACCAGGCTTGGTGGCAGTGCTAATCTATATGCACTAGTTCCAACTCAATTCAGGATTGGGAACGGTCATATGAATCTTGGTTTCAACTTCTCTGATGTTCAATATTTGATCTCCCACTTCATATGAGATGTCTTTAGTTACACGAGCTCCCCAACTTGGAACTTTAGGTCTCTCCTTCGTGTATCAATAAAATTTTTTTGTCTATCTTGAGCTGCCTTAATCCTTTGTCGAATGAGTTTGACATTTTCGGTTGCTTCGCTCACCATCGTGGGCCTGACTATAACTGCTTCACATCCCATCGTGCTGGTTGGAGTCACCAAAAGACCATGTGACTCCATACACTCAACTAGTGGCAGCGGCCACATGGCTCGTGTGGGCAAATTAAGACGCACTTAATTAGGAAAAATGTTTTTTATTTAATTTTTAATCATTTACTATATATATATATCATCTTTAATTGTAGGAAACTTAAATATAATTATAATATTCACTATTTAATATAGAAGAACCTTAGTGTCACCTTACAGATGGTACGAGAATATCAACTTTTAAATCTAGCCACTAATTTAAATTGTAATTTTAGATCTAGGCAAAATTAACCTCGCATCAATCCCTCCTTGTAGTTCAAGAACTGATATTAAAGTTAGTTTATATAAGAGTATAATCAGTTGTGGATACTAATTATTCTATTTAATATATAAATATCTTTTAATTAAATATTTGTATGATTTTCACCCTTAAACTAAGTAACTTTTAATAATTTTAAATTTGGGTAAAAAATTTCCACCTAAATAAAATTAGAGAAATACTTGACTTGTAAAACGGAACCATTGGCCTCTTATTTTAGTTATGGTTCATTGCATAGATCGTCTCGAGGAGCATGTTAGTTGGTCCAATTAAATTGCTTGTGTTATGAGGACTTGATTTATTATGCAATTGGTCATGGCCTTGAGTTGCCCTCTTATTAGATATAGGGTTGTTAATTGAGCGAGCCAGCTCGTGAGCATTTGGCGTTCGGCTCGATTCGACTCGACTCGAAACTTGACATTTAAATGTTCGAGCTCGAACTCTACTCGAACTTGAATCCTACGAGCCGAGTTTGAGCAAGGCAATGTTCGATTTGACTTCGTGTTCGACTCAACTCGACTCAATTATAACTCGAACTCGACTAAAAATCGACTTGTAACTCAACTCGAACTCGACTCGATAAAATAATATAATAATATATGTAATATCACTTGTCTACTCAAAATACATTTAAAATTATAAATAAATATTATTACTAACTACATACTAAATGATGGTGGAGGTGGTGGTGTTTTGTTTTTCATTTTTTATTTTTTTATTAAAATTTGGTCATTCTTGTAATCGAACAATCCAGATTAAAGCTTAAGACAGAAATATTATCTGCCCCCCACTAAGATAGTCTTTATATATATATATATATATACTAATAAATTTAGTTATAACTAGTTATATTTATTTATATATAATATAATAACAACATAGTGTATTTGAGCTCGAATCGAACTCGAACATCATAAAAATAATCAAGTAGATCTCGAGCATATATGTTGAAAATTCGTTTGATCTCAAGCCGAGTTCGAATGAACTCCTAACTATTCGAACCGAGTTTGAACACGAATTAAGTTCGGCTCGCTTGGTCATTTAACCGTCCTAATTAAATAAGTTAAAGCACTAGGAACCTAGACCTCTGTCTTTTTATATTTAGTATCTCGGAATCAGTCCCACACGTTATAGTTTTATGGAGTCGAGCGTCACATGTTATATAATTATATGACAAATTTAGTTTCACGTGGTATGTTAGCTTACAAGTTATCCAGTGGCTCATGTAATTTTATATTGCATGTTTTGGTAGATTAGCAGCGTGGGACAAAGTTTCGCATGCGTCGCATGATTAGATTAGTTGAGATTAGAAATTGCATGTCATTGGTGGAGCACCTATTTGCTCTAGATTACGAGAGGAGCTTTGAGAGCCCATTATACCATCAATTATCCTTGTATAATGTCTAATTTTTTACCATTTTATTTTACCCCAAAACCATGGCCAAAAGCCTACTATTTCACTATTTCCAACCTGAGAGCTGCGGTGTTGACTTACCTAGGCCACGACGCTTGTATTAGAAAATAAGAAAATAATTAGAAATTAAGGCCGCAACACTCTCTTGTTAAGACCGCGACGCAAACCTGCAGACCTGTTTTTTAACCAAAACCCTAATTCTTACACACTCCAAAACAACATCAAGCTAACTAACCACTTAAATGATTTTTACTTAATTCTTAAATTTACATATTTTTAGTAGACACTTATAGAATCCTTAGAGATAATTTTTATATATTTTATTAGTATTTTTAGCAAGCTCATTGAGGAGCACAAATTCAAAGTATGACATATCATATTAACAATACAATATGTACACAACATGATTAGGTTTTTGTTCAAACCCTTATGAGGTATTTTAACATGGTGATTTAACACGAAATAACGAACATGCAGATCTATAAATGTGCAAAAGATAGCTATCGAATACAGCCTACATCAAGGTATAATAATTAGAGAAATGGGAGGCTAAGCTACCGTGAGCAGGAATGTTGCCACCTTTCTCTAGGTTTGACACTCATACATGTTGGGTTAATCCCACATCCTATTTGGATGCAACCGGTGACTTGTATATAGGCTAATGGGAAAGCCTTAATTCTTAAGCTAGCTTTTGGATTAAGAGAGGCCCATGAACCTGTTGCAAGTCACTTTTGGGGCCCGAAGGGCCCAATAAGTGGTATCAGAGCCATTGGTTAATTCTAGTATGCTCTGTGGTTGCGGTTTATACTGATCTTCCACATCAGAAAAAATTTTCCTCGAGCCACACAATTTGTCGGCCGGTCCGAATTTGTGTCTCCCGATTTGTCGGTCGGTCCCAAGTTGGCCCGAATTGGTATCATTTGGAACCTCACCAAGACATGTTGGCTCCGCATGTGGTGAGGGGGAGATGATTCGGGTGTTGTGATGTGTGAAGGGGATTCGAAGAAAAAACAATGTGTATTACTTTATGGGTAGTACAATTGTTGGGGAGGCAGCAGCGACGTCAACTCCTACTGATGATCATGAGTCAACCAGGTTATGGCATATGCACTTGGGGCATGCTGGAGAAAAATCCTTGAAATTATTGATAGATCAAGGATTATTAAAAGGTGTTCGGGCTTGCAAATTAGATTTTTGCGAGCACTGTATCAAAGGGAAGAAAACAAGGGTGAAATTTGGCACAGCAATCCATGATACTGAGGGTATTTTGGATTATGTTCACTCACATGTGTGGGGGCCTTCCAAGACAACTTCATTGGGAGGTAAACACTAATATGTTTCCCTTGTTGATGGTTTTTCCCGGAGAGTTTGGGTGTATACTATGAAGACGAAGGATGAAGTGTTGGGAATTTTCCTGAAATGGAAAAAGATGGTGGAGACTCAAACAGGGAAAAGAGTCAAACGCCTTCGCAGAGACAATGGTGGTGAATTCAAAAATGATCCATTTCAAAAGGTCTGTGAAGAGGAAGGCATTGTCAGAC
>JAVDBV010069609.1:0-10189 GCA_032619315.1 Piper longum
ACCATTAGAACCATCTCGGCGAGCCCGACGTGTCTGTGGCGTTAACATGGCCGACGGAGGTGACAGCTCGCAGGAAAATGCCAAAAACAAGCGGTGGCTATGGGTGGATAATCTGGCCAGCCAGGGCAGCGCAGGGTGGCGCTCTGGTTGGAGAAGGTCACTAGGGGGTCGAAGACGTCGTGGCTACCACTCGATCGCGGCGGCGGTAGTTCCCGGCGGCGCAATCATCAACGGAAGCGCGTCGCGCGGGCGCGGCTTCCTCACGTCGTGGCCGCTGGGCTGTGGTCAGATCTGGCCAAGGCGGCACTGCGACGACGTCGTGGGAGGGAGTGGAGTCGGTCGGCGGCGGGGCGGTGTCGGCAACGATGGCAGCTGCCACCATTGAGTGGCAGGAATAGGGTTTGGGCGAGATGTGTCACGGAAGGAAAAAAACACGTTGGGTGGCAAACTCTTAAATAAGTATTGACTTGATTCCTACTCGAGTGAAAATAATAACTAACTCGTTATAAATCCTAAACAAAATCTAGAAAAATCGGGAAAAATTTCGTAAATCAAAACAAACACCACAACATCTAAATGACATACTCTATAAGTAATGACCCACCCAAACTGCCCCATAACGCATCCTAATGTGGTAAACGGCCTAAAGTTATTTCTACGATCACAAAATGAAGAAATTTAAAATCATCAAATATATACTCTCATATACTCTGATAACTCATTCTCTGCTCATTCATGACGTTATCATCACATACTCGGGTACACATGACCCTCATACCTCATACACGCGACCGACATCGGCTGAGTACACGTGTTTTGAAATATACTCAACTCGAACCAAAGGCTGAACCGATCGGTTAACGACTATAAAATCAAGACTCGAATCACGGGTTTTACATATATTGTCTTTTACAATGTTTTATTTGATTAGCATTAAAGAAATTAAATTTTTTTTTAAATCTATACATGGTAATTTATGTTAAGAGCATGGATCTATAATTAAAAAATTATTTTTATAATATTTTGTAATATAATGCAAGTAAGACTTCACACTAAATAATTCCCATTAAAATTTAATCTCTATCAATCTCTTTAAAAGCAAAGACATGTAAAATGAATAAAAAATTTTTTGAAAAGATTTTACATCTTATATTTATATTATTACTAATTCTTGAAAAATTATAACTAAGTAATTTTATATATTTTATATCTTTTTCATGCCAATGGAACGTAGCTCAACCAATTTTTATTTTCGAGGCAAGAATTTCTTTATAATGCCGACGATGATAAAACCGAGTTGGACATTTTCGGTATTTATGATAAGACTAATTATTTAATTAGTTTTTAACTAATAAATATATGTGGTGGAAAATAAGACATGAAATAAACTAATAAAACGTCCAGTGATGTGCGTATAATATTTAACACAACTGCTTACATTTTGTCTAGAAGTCAGGAGTATGTCTGAGCGTAACAGGTCATCTTCAAGTATCTGTCTACTTTACAATTGCTTTATTGCAGCTTGTCCCATCGCTCCACTGAATTCCCGACGCCAGTTGTTCTGTGGCTGCAGTTGGGGATTAACACAATAGTTGATGTGATGTGTGTTTATATATATATATATATATATATATATATATATATATCCCCCAACTAGTCGCGTTAACGAAATGCCTTATATAGTGGAAATGAACTTTAATTTTAGACATTAATTCAAAATTAACGAAGAGATAAATTACAATGATTAAATTTAAAATTTGATTTTTTGTTAATATATCTTTTATTAATAAGAGTTGATGAACAACCAAGTAGGGAGTGCATATTGGATAATACCTGTTACACGAATCACATTGTCATTTTTTTTCTGGGCCCAAACAACATCTAAACACATTGACTTCCCCATCGTCTTCTTTAAGGTCTAATGCTTGCTACCATCACCGGAAAAAAATAGCAGTCTTCTAGCTCATGTTTGCCAATCAGCACTGCCTTTGAACCTTTTTCCTATCAGTCCATCAGCTTTCTATTCATTTTCTGAATGCTTATTAACTTACGGATTCACTCCACGCAACTTTAACATCCCTAGCCTATAATGATAATGCTATATGGTGAGGCTAACTTAAACATAAAAGTGTGATGTTCGACCACCGCTAGTTTCCTATACTTGTCACTATAAGACATTGATTGACATATTAAACTCCACAGTTTATTTACATATTTTAAACTATTTAACATGAGGCATGAAAATTTTTTTACCGACGCACATAATGCAAGGAATTTCTTATTTAAATTAAACACTAGCCAAAATACCCGTGCATGAATATTAAATACTATACAGAAACAATAATACAATATCAAGAGCCATGGGAAAAAAATAAAAGCATATGTGAGATGTTTGACCACCGTTAGATAATATATATATTTTAACAAGAAAACAAAATGATTAGATTTAAAATAACCAGATGAAATGATGCAAATATACCACCATATTTTTCCTTCTTCCAATATTGAAGCGTCAGTAGTAAAGATGAAAATATGAGTCACATGGCAAAAAATAAAAAAATTTGGTAAAGTTGCAACTGTTTCTGGATGAACTACCACCATTTTTAAGAGTTACAAGATAAAGAGGGCACTTTTTAACGAAGAGACTCATCCCACAAGAACACCTCTTAATAAAGTGATGCCCGTCCTTAAGAAGGAGAAGCACAAACCTGAGAGATCAATTTTGGGGAAAGTAATTTTTGAATTTTTTATTAGGTTGTAACCCTCTTAATGTGTCGCAACCTCTTCACATAACCACAATATCTTTCAAGAATAGGAATGTGCACCCTTTTATAAAGAGATTTAAACTTGGGTTGTTTCCAAGGTTTTGAGTCAGTTCGATTTTGACCTAGATCATGTTGTGGGTCCAGCCTTCTTTGATGAGCTTGTGTATGGTATGGTATGTGGCAAGCATGGCCCAAGCCTCCTCTTGCTCTTCAGAATGCCCAGTTGGATGCTACGTCGCCTTGACTTTTTCTTTTGGGTCCATTCATGTTGTGTCATAGTTAAGCATTAGGATCGTGTCCTTAGTGAGTCTAGCTTACTTTGCATATGTTTTGAACCTCTTTAAGTCAACCCTAGCCCATACAAGACCTGTGACACAGTTTTCGAGGTAGCTCCAACAACCATAGGGTGTGAACCCGAAGTGTGCCCAATCTATACTATGCACAAAGGCAGCCTCCTAGTGGAGTCTATTTTACATGATTCTTACTTCATTTTACTCTAGTAGATCTACAACTTTTATTTATATTGTTTCATGTGAGTCTATTATTTGTGGGTGATATGGGTGAAAATATTGGCAAAAGCTCGCAGCTTTCCTATTTATAGTGACTTAGACGCCCATTTTTCCAACCGACCTTCTGATGTTTGACTGCTGAGACTTTTTATACATTACTAGGGCAATATGCTAGCTATCTAATGCTGAAAGAGGATCCTAAATAAGTGTCAATTTGGGTATGAACAAAACCCTTAAGGCCGAACATGTTTGTTGTGTTGGTTGATTGTTGTGCAATGGTATGAAGTTGAGCTACTATTTGCCTAGGTTGTAAGCCACAGTAAAATGTGTAAAAATCATGTAATATTACACTAAGTGTCTACTTGAAACTCATTAAGTTTGGGGTTATTTGGGTGTCATTATGTAGGTGATTAGATCAGCTAAGTTGGATGTATAGGAGCGAAGCGTAAAATCTTAGTTCCCAAGCCAAGTTTATAAAATATAGAACCTAGTCATTTGGTGGTGAAATTCCCTGAAATTGCCTTAGGTAATGTTCCAGCTTAATCACCATTAAATTTGGTTGCTTTTGTATGGTTAGATTCTTTGGTAGAAATTACCCAAGCCTTAGTGAACAAACCAGTTTCGGAAATGTCCATGTCAATTCCTCCCATTTTCGGATTTCTTTAGGCTAAAATACTTGGAGTTTTGGTCTGACATTTTACAGGATCAAAGTTCACGGTGTTGGCTAGTTTCTCTAAAACCCTAAATCCTAATTAAGATTACCTAATGAGGGTAACAAGCAATAAATCAAGATAAATAAGTTAAGTCTCTGAATGTTGTGCATTTATTGAGGTCTTCCCTTGTTTTTCGTGTCAGATGACTCGTAAGCGATTAGGTTTCCCTTTCACTTGTTAAGATGCGCAGGTTAACCTCGCCAAGTTAGGACAAGGAACTCCATTCATCAAGGTCCGTAGCACTCTTCTATTTCATCTATGCTTGACTCCTTGAGCGACAAGATTTAATTGAGTTTTAGAAGATGGCAAGACGTCACTAGTGTTTTATCGGATCACACTGATGGCAAGCCATTTAGCCAAATTTTCTACAGCTTAATAAAGCTTCAAGGCTGAGATAACTTGATAATTTTTTAAAGTAAGAGCTAGAAATTCTATGATACAAGTCCTTACCTAAGCCTATTATACAGGTATATAAGGGTTTTACAATTTTACTATCATGAGAGTAATCTACAGAGAAGCAACAATTGCACTATTTCTTTACACCCTAAACTAGTGCAATATAAGGGGGCAATACGTAATGCAACATATTTTCGAAATTTTTAGCTCTAAATTAACACTGTTCCAATGCCATCTAAGCCTCATGGTGGTTGATGTATATAGGATGTGAGAACGTAAGAGTGTGTATGTATAAGTATGTTTGTAGTGTTTACGTGTTAGCCTATTTTATGAAATTTTCGTACTTACTACCCTGTGAGGCTTTTCTTGAAGTTTAAGTGTTTCCCATAAATAACAGAATGCCCATCTGCCAACTTGAATTATCAATAGATATTTATTGGGCCAGTAATCAAACTTGTTTGATTGTTGTTGTTTTCCCTATCTATATAGCTGAGGTCTTGTGACGTTGACTGGCTTAGGCGCATGACTTGGCAAGGGGCCCACTGTTATGCGTATTGCTAAGTATTCGATGAACTATGATTTTGGAATGTATTATGTGGGTGTATGCCCTAAATTCATCTAGTGGCTCTTTATGACTTCAGTTTTGGGATTATGTGATGCTTGGATTGTTTACGTGTGTTGTATCATATTATTACGATTAGTATTGTACATGGTAGAAACTTTGGGGTAAGGTTACCAATCTTTTACAATTGATATTGGAGCACTTACAGTAAGCTAAATATATTTGGTTGCAGTTGTGTGTGCATGGTGTGTACGTGTCATAGAAAAATTTGGACTAAAGGAGCATACAGTTCACGTCATTTGAAAGGTCTACGTGAAGATCGAGTGTTCAGGTATGATGCCCTGACCCTTATTCATGCATCTTTGTTTTAATTTACATTTTCACGGTATATGGAATAGGTAACCACGCCCCAATGTTTATTTTACCATAAATTTAGAATCATCTAAGAATAAAATATCTAACTCATGGATCAAAACTAAGTATAAGAATTGGGTCATACATCCACATTAGTTAAAGCTTATCCACTTAGCTGCATTGGAAATGTTGCCTTCGTATAGCTCGAAGTGAACATTGCATACGTAAATCACTCTCTTAGTTGTAGAGGAGGTGATGCCTTTCTTGTGGCTTGGAGTGCTAATAGAAAGTGCCTTAAAAGGTGAGATACCTACTATGGTAGTGTGATCATGTGCATGTTATGAAAATCCTGGAAAGTATTTTTTCTTAAGCCTCCTTGAGGCTTGATATCTGCTTTTGTTAAGTTTGTACGACAGTAGTCTAACGAATAGTTTTCCAAATTATAACATCAAAATTGGGTCCAAGTTTAGGCCGAATTGGGGTGTTTCAACTTGGTATTAAATCCCACTTCTGAGACAATTAGGATAGCTAACCTTCAGAATGTGATATATTTGTGTACACATTGCATGTTGTATGATATAATGGGTTATGGTATGTTGTATGATTGTATGTGTTGTATTTGCTATGTTCTTGTAAACCCCACACCCATGAGATGATCCACAACCTAGTCAACAGGTATGTTTTTCTATGTGTGCATTTGCATTCCCTCATTAATTTGCTTTGTTTCATTCAGACCTAAGTTGTTAGTGTGAGTGTTGGTTGAGATGGCCAACATCTATGTAGATGCATATCTCTCCTACGGTGTAGTTCCCCATTGGTGTCAGTACGTGATAGGCGATCCCCATTGTCCATACATTAGTTGATGGGGGACCCTCAAGCCGACCTTATCAAGGTCCTCAGAAAGGAGCAACATGCTCTCCGTCCAGTTGGGAACTAGTGAGGATAAGCACCAATCGCAACATGACATGGATCGACTATTGGACAAAATCAAGGAGATGGTCATGGTAGTGGTGAGAATGGAGAAGAGGTCGGTAGAGGCAGAGACTCCCGTTGAGACCTATAAGCTGGAGAGGGTACTGCCGCCACAACAGCTGCAAGAACAGTTTCCCCATGTGCCCACAGCCCCACCTGCAATAGTATGACATGATAGGACTAGGATGGCAGTAGGAGTGCTGCTTCCCAAACAAACTGGTAGTGAGAAGGCAGAGATGATGCAACTGAGACAATTTACTGTAGGAGAGGAACTCATGGAGTTAGGATCAAGATCATCATGCCAGGGTGAGACAATTTACTATAGGAGAGGAACTCATGGAGTTAGGATCAAGATCATCATGTCAGGGAGTGTTGGCATGTTGACCATTTTCTTCAAAACAATTGTTCTATTGGAGAATGAATCATAAGGTGGAACTAAAGTGGATTGACACATCTCAAGGAGTGTTGTCATATATTGGTTGTCCATTCGAGCTCTAGGTATGCATGACCATGGGGATCATGTAGTGGATGGGCAAGATCTGGTGGGATTTTGCTCATACCACATAATGTTGGGCCCCTTGGGCCCACACCCAAGCTCCACCAACACTGTTGGACCCTTTGGGCCTCCAAAAGAGACTTTAAACAACCAAAGGAAAACTCGCAATATGTGTCACATGCCTTCTATTCCAAAAGTTAACTCAAAGAATAAGGCTTTCCCATTATCCTATATACAAGTCACCAACAACCTCTTCGACCGATGTGGGACAAACCTAACAACTCCCCTTCACACATCGGGCGTCCCGAAACAATCACCGTCTAGCAACCTCCACTTTATCATCAAATGGCACCCACAACTCCGGCGACCCCACACCCACTTGGAAACGCCCCTCAAATCATCAAGTGGAACACATGAAGGAAACAACAACAACAATCGGCGTAGGTAAACCTAGTTCGAACTTGGCTGTGATACCACTGTTGGGCCCTTTGGGCCCCCACCCAAGCTCCACCAACACTGTTGGGCCCTTTGGGCCTCCAAAAGAGACTTTAAACAACCAAAGGAAAACTCGCAATAGGTGTCAGGGGCCTTCTTATTCCAAAAGTTAACTCAAGGAATAAGGCTTTCCCATTAGCCTATATACAAGTCACCAACAACCTCTACGACCGATGTGGGACAAACCCAACACATAATTGGCGATCGGGCGGGCCATTAGATTAGATTTTGTGGGATGATTTGAGAGGTGTGTTCTACGTCTAGTACTTCTCCGCTACAATCAGGAGCCAAAAATGAGTTTTTGTCTTTAGGGGAGTGTGAGGATATGCCTGTTGCTAAGTACCAGCATAGTTCCTCACCCAAGAGAGGTTTGCTTTGGGCATCTTTGCTAGTGAGAGGGAGTGGAATTCGAGTTTGTATCAGGTTTACGTATTAGTATCCAATCCGTGGTGGCCAAATTTTTATGTTCAATGTTGGGTGAGAAAGTGTTGTGACATGTGAAACACATAATATAGTGGTAAATAGATAGTTCACACAAGGATTTGATGTTTTCATGGCACAGTTGATGTTTAGAATTTTATTATACTTAGTAAACTACTCTAGCAGGGAGATGAAATGAAACACAAAACTAAAATGAGTATGGATCTATGTTAATCTAATAAGTAATCAATGCAAGGGCATAAAAATAAAACAATGACAACTTTAGTAAGTATTGAATGTAAGTGTGAGATAAGTTAACGAAAGATCCTTCAAATAATAAAATGGACCTTGGATGTGCTATTTCACTTGCGTTAATAGGCAATACTACTTTGTCACATTTATCAAGTTACAATATGATTAGAATTGATTTCCAAGGAAACGAAAGCCAACGTAGCGGGCTATCGCTACATATTATAACCTATCACCTTTGCCTCATAACACATCTATCTGAAAATAAATTAAAATTAGTGCACTACAATGACTCTTCTTTGTGGGTGTTTACAACTCTAGTGTATGTCTACTAAAAGAATCGTAAACTATTTTTTCCAAAGACATCATCAATCTGCATGTCTAGTGCTAAATCAAATCTCTTTATCATATAAAGTTAACTACTCTATTGAAGCATTATGAACTTATATAAAATAATCAACTCACAATCAATCGTAACAAGATAAAAAACAAGTTGTATTACATATTATTTAAGATCCATGGTTTGTCATAAATCACTATCATTTTACCCCATGAAAGGCTCAAAGACATCATACAATCCATCAAGGAAGCATAACACAATAATGAAAGAAGAGTATTGTTATGCAAATGACTGATGCCTAGGCCTAAACTCTTCTCCAACTATGTTGTCCTCCTCGTAGCTTGCTAAGTAGTGCCTCTTCCATGGCTAGGGTGGTTCCTTCCTTCTTGCAACTCCAAAAGAATTGAAGATCTCCAAGCTCTTAGCTCTGGAAAGGAAAACTCTCTTCACAATTGTTGTCAAGATCTTACTATAACTCCCTAACGTCAGTTCTCCAGAAGCTCCTGCCCTTCAAATGCAACTTTCATATTTATAACTTCTATTGGATGTGTTATTCCTTTACAACTTTTGAACATCTTTTTGGCAATTTTTTGGAAACTTCTTTGATGTTCAAGTGCTAAAGTTGCACTTTGACACAATGATTTCTCCCGAGGTAGTGTGATTCTCTTGTTCCCTTTTGATGCAGGTATAGTTGGGGAGGTCTTTTACAAGATTTTAAATTGCTCGTGTTGAATATGTTCTTGGTAGCTTTCTTGCATCTCCTTCCTCAACTAATGCACATAATATATTTTATTTTAATTATTTACATTAGGTGATTGTGTTTTACTCTTGCTCAATAAGGTGGTCATCAAAGGTTCAATGTTATGGTCTTGTCTTAGGTATATTTGTCCAATGGTCGGGAATAGATGCAGAATTTGCAGAGTTTGCAGGCCAATAATATGCATAATTGTTCAACACTTGGCAGCTCCTAGAAGTGGTCCATCCTAGGAATATTGTGTGCAATTCTAACTCCCACTTGCATGTGTGCTGATCATTTAAGGTATAGGCAGAGATGTCACTATCCTCTACTTGTGAGTTCTCTTCCACCTCCCTTGTGGGTTGCACACGATTAATGTTTTCCAACTCACATATGATCTCAGTTTCACACTACCTTGCAAAAGAAAATACTTACTTCATGTTATATATGAGTATGCTAATAATTCAAATTTTGTTTATATTCTTAGAAAATCTTACTTCTTACCAAAATCGATAGAGAAAATGAGGCTGGGGCATAACAATTATGCATGCTTAACATCAAAATAGTAACTCTATTCAAGAGTTATAGGCCATTAATGAGGGTGTTGGAGTGTGAGCACAACTACGAGTCCCATCACCAGTCGAGAGGCATGGGTGAATCTAGCCACGAGGAACAGAGATGTAGAGGCTAAGTGTTACATCCTTAGTCGATGGACACACCGGGTACTAGGGTTTGGTGGTTGTTCCTAGTACATCCGGGTCCATGATGGGTGATTTCAGGCTATCCGAGTGGTGAAACAACTCATCGGCACTAACGTGTGTTATAGTTACAGGGTCCGAACCATGGAACATGGAGTAGCAGCGTGTGGATCGGTAGCAGGAGGTTGCCGATACGCATAGTGGGATTTGGACGCGTACAACCTTATGTTGGTTCCGGTAAAAGTAGCGTAAGGCTGGTGGAGTGACCGAACACCAAGTGCCGACGCGGGGTGCAGCGGGCCAGCGGGGCTGGTGGATGCGCACACGGGTGCGCTACTGGTCCAAATAGTGGGACTCGTGAGTTCTGGTATTTGGAGCGACATTGTGGAAGTTCTAGCGTACGTAGCGGAATCGATTGCCCGACATTGTGGGAATTCCAGCGTGCGGAGCGGAAGCATTGTTCCGGTATTTTGAGTGGAAATAC
>JAVDBV010069610.1:0-12228 GCA_032619315.1 Piper longum
TGAATGGATTTCTTTCAACATCAGTAATTGGTCCTTCTAAAGATCCCGGCCATTCAGCCCAGTTAGGTATGTGAGCTTCAGCAAACAAGCTATTGCCATCAACATTGGAAGATCCCTCTCCGGAACCCTTAACAATGAATTCATCACCCATCATAGTGCCAGAGCTAGATGGGCTATCCACAACTTCAGAGAGTTTTGAAGGCCCTCCCATATCTTCATCCACACCAACTACCACTTCATCATCACTGCTACTGCCACCACTGCTGGCAGACAGTCCCATCTCCTCCACGTTGTTTTCAGGGATGCCCCTCGAGGGAGTGCTAAGCAGCTCACTACTGATTCTATCCTCTTGAAAAGCAACCCAGTTGGAATTCGTGAATAAACTGCATAAGTTGCAACCAAAATTGTCAAATCACACTCAAGTAGGTTTAAATGCACCAAAATGAACAGCAAAATTACCCGTCATGATCTTCCCCAAGCCTCAAAGACGACATGACAACTTCAGCAGATTTATCATCAAAATAAATATCCTGAAAAATGTGATTCTATTTACTCTTTGATGTCCATTGACAAGTCATACAAAGTTTCTATAGTTTAGCTCGAACCATTTTACAGCAGGCAAACATTTTGCTTCTAGAGCATACGTTAAATCTTTCAAAACCTCTTCTCCCAATTTTATATCTTCCTATAAATATTACATGTAGTGATTATTTACGAAAGCTAAGATTCTACTTTTCTAGAAATTAACCTAATTAGTCAAGTTCAATATCATCCTTCTTTTTTTAAATGCATCACAATAATGCCTTAAAACAGTGCTATCCTTTTTTTTTTAAAAAAAAAGGATAGCACTGTTTTAAGGCATTATTGTGATGCATTTAAAAAAAGAAGGATGATATTGAACTTGACTAATTAGGTTAATTTCTAGAAAAGTAGAATCTTAGCTTTCGTAAATAATCACTACATGTAATATTTATAGGAAGATATAAAATTGGGAGAAGAGGTTTTGAAAGATTTAACGTATGCTCTAGAAGCAAAATGTTTGCCTGCTGTAAAATGGTTCGAGCTAAACTATAGAAACTTTGTATGACTTGTCAATGGACATCAAAGAGTAAATAGAATCACATTTTTCAGGATATTTATTTTGATGATAAATCTGCTGAAGTTGTCATGTCGTCTTTGAGGCTTGGGGAAGATCATGACGGGTAATTTTGCTGTTCATTTTGGTGCATTTAAACCTACTTGAGTGTGATTTGACAATTTTGGTTGCAACTTATGCAGTTTATTCACGAATTCCAACTGGGTTGCTTTTCAAGAGGATAGAATCAGTAGTGAGCTGCTTAGCACTCCCTCGAGGGGCATCCCTGAAAACAACGTGGAGGAGATGGGACTGTCTGCCAGCAGTGGTGGCAGTAGCAGTGATGATGAAGTGGTAGTTGGTGTGGATGAAGATATGGGAGGGCCTTCAAAACTCTCTGAAGTTGTGGATAGCCCATCTAGCTCTGGCACTATGATGGGTGATGAATTCATTGTTAAGGGTTCCGGAGAGGGATCTTCCAATGTTGATGGCAATAGCTTGTTTGCTGAAGCTCACATACCTAACTGGGCTGAATGGCCGGGATCTTTAGAAGGACCAATTACTGATGTTGAAAGAAATCCATTCAAGGATGATGAAGAACCACATAATGATAATGGTCTGTCTACATCATCAATTAGTTCAAACAGCACATTGCCAAATGGTGGATTTGATACTTTAAATGGAGTGTTATCAAAGTCTGTCCAAGGGCTTAAGGAAGCTGAATGTAATGATCAGGCCGTCCCATCTTTATTTGAGGAGGATGTGGAATTTGTGGGTGTTGAGTTGGAAGGAACAGAGAAGGCAATGGAACAGGCACTGAAAGAAGGCATTGTTGGCGAAGCAGCCCCTTTGAAAAAAAATCCGGCCACTTTGAAAAGCCCGGAGAAGGACAAATCTATAGCGGAAGAAGCTGCAATTTTGGAATTTAATGATGCAAATTACTGGCGTGTAGATCAGGAGGTTGGTGTTGTTCAGGAGTGATGAAATTTATATCAGCTGCTTCTTTTTCGATTCCTCAACAGGAAAAATGGGAAAGATATCAAGCAACCTTGGTTGGCCTTGGTTGATGTGCTAATCATATAATGACATCCTGAAGGTGATATTATCGACCAAGTAAGGCCATGATATTATCATGGTTACAAATTTTTATCATCTATACTGTACATTATGAAAATTGTTGTGCTTGCACAGGGCCATTTGTTCATGTAATTATTTAAGGTGCGCGTGCTCTATCATATGATTGTCCAAAATTTAGCTAGGATTGGTTTTTAAAGAATTCTGCCGAAATTTAGCTAGGATTTTTTTTTAAAGAATTCTGTTTGTGTTGCAAGAAGAAAGTTGAATGAATAGTACATACTTTTCTGTCTGGTTTGTAAAGTTCATATTTGAAGGATCTGATTTTTTGCAAGCTGTTCAGTCTCATTTACAAAAGTCATGACTGTATTCATCAAGGTTAGGTAATCTGTATGGTTGTTTTCCAGATTGTTTTACAAGAATGTTGTGAAATTGACAGAAAGGAGCCGCATCTAAATTTTGGAGTTTTGTTGGCCATTCATGCCAGTTAGGAAGCTTGAGTTTGCACTATATGACGGTAGTTTTTGTCAGCGAAGTGAAATCTCTTTTGTTAGAAATTTTTTGTTACCCAATAAGATATTTTATACTGTTTTTGCATAATTTGCTGGATGATCTAAGTTGTCTCAACAAAAAAAATTCTTCAATTTAGCACTTTCCTTGATTGATTTTTGCTTTTGATGATGGCGAAAATAATGTTTGCTGCCTTAAATGTGGGGGATTATCAGTAATTTCATTTACAGTGGTGCAAATTGAGCCAATAGAAATAAGTTTACTTCGAACTAAATTAGGTAAGATTGTAGTCATGTATGACTTAAAGATAAATTAAAATTTTATAATTAGATCTTTATTAAATAATGAGATAGATTATAATGTTCAATTATCTGATTTTATAGGTAATGATTTTTTATTTTAAGATAGATTTAAATTTTATATTATAATTGAATGAACAGAGAAATTTTAAGCATTTTGATTGACTCAAAACTTCTACTTTTTATCAAAGAGTAACTCTTAATTCTCCTTTTCTTAATAGCATTGGAAAAGTAGATTTATTAGTCTTTCATGACTCATTTCATTTGTGTTAAGAATTAGCTAAACCACCTTGAATTTTGAAGATTCAAAAAAATTTGCAATCATATTTTTTATGAACAAATTTCTTATGTGCTATGTAGCAAAATTTTTCATCTTCAAACGACAAACAATATATTAATATGATAAATATTATCTTTTTTTTTCCAAAGTAATCAAATATTTTTTTCAAAAAGAGTCCAATCCCGTTTCTTTATTATTTTTGGATTAAGCTTTCTTTTTAGGCTTTGAATGTCTAATTTGTGTAACCCTTTTCAATAAAAGATTTTTGTTGCATCTCACGATAGGTCGAGTTTTTGTATTTTTGCCACGGTATTTAGTGAGAATAAATTAAACTTTCCTTGATTCACAATGAGATTATAATGTGTATTTATAACATTTCATTATAGTAATTTGATGAGTACGACATCTATATAACGATTCATAGACTTTCCTAATTCAAAACTTCTACATTGAATTATATATTTTACATTGAGAACATGTCTAATTTAGACTTCTTCAATCAATTGTATCCTTTACATTGAGAACCCCCCTCAAGCTAGGCAGAGGAAAAATACCAAGCTTGAACACATTCTCAGAGAAAGGGCATAGGAGTAATGCTTTTGTAAACATATTAGCTAACTGATCTGATGAGGGAACATGTTTAGTTTGTAATTTGTGCAAAGTAACCTGCTCTCTAATATAGTGATAGTCAACCTCAATATGCTTGGATTGAGCGTGAAAAATAGGATTTACAGTTAATTGTAAAGCATTGAGATTATCACAATATAAGATTGGTGAAGACGCTTGTTGAATGTGAAGATCTTTTAGGAGAAAGGAAAGTCAAGTGAGTTCAGCAGTAGTTATAGCCATGGCACGATACTCGACTTCTGTACTCCTTCTAGAGACAGTTGGTTGTTTTTTTGCAGACCAAAAAATGCAATTTGATCCAAGAAAAGTGCAAAAACCAGTTGTAGATCTGCGTGTTTGAGAACATCCTGCCCAGTCAAAATCCGAATAGGCTATGAGAGATAAATTAGTTTGAGAAGATAAGAAATGTCTATGATCGAGTGTGCCTTTGATATATCTAAAAATTCTCTTAACTTGTGAAAATGAAAATCAGTCGAGTGTTCCATATTTTGACAAGCATAATTTCAGTAAAGGAGATATCAGGTTGTGTGAATGTGAGATATTGAATGGATCCAACAAGCTGTCGATACAGAGTAGGATCATGAAATGGAGGAGAATGATCGGGTGGTTTTAGTTTGTATGCAATTGGAGTTGAGAAAGGTTTGGCATTAAGTAATCCAGCCTTTTTAGTATGGTGGTAGCATACCTTTGTTGAGATAAAAATAATCCATGAGAATTAGTTTGAACCTGTACGCCCAAAAAGAAATGTACCTGACCAAGATTCTTCATAGCAAATTCATGATTCAAGTCATGCAAAAAACTATCAAGTAGAACAAAAGAGTTTCTCGTGATTAGCATGTCATCAATATATAGAAGTAAGACAACCATATCACTGTCCTTTCAAAGAACAAACAAGGATGAATCAACAGTACTAGAATGAAAGCCCTTTGAGAATAAGAAGGAGCTAAACTTATCAAACCAAGCACGTGGAGCTTGTTTCAATCCATATAGAGCTTTCTTAAGTTTACATAGAGATGTGAGGAAGGCTGAATTCTTGAACCCTGGTAGCTGAGAAATATAAAGTCTCCTTTAACTCACCATGCAAGAAGGTATTTTTAACATCAAATTGAAGAATATTACATCTCTTGATAGCAGCAACAGAAAGAACAGTATGCACAGTTGCTGGTTTTACAATAGGAGAAAATGTTTCAGAGAAGTCTACCCCTTGTTGATTATTACCTTTTGCAACAAGGCAAGCTTTAATCCTTTCTACAATATCATCAGCATAGTATTTGACACAAAAAATCCATTTAGTTCCTATAACTTTCATATCAAAAGTTCTAGGTACCAATTCCCAGGTTTGATTGTCTTCTAAAGCCTGAATTTCCTCTTGCATAGCTTGAAGCCAGCCTGGATGTTTAAGAGCTTCTTTGACACTAAATGGTTCTATAACTATATCATCAAGTTTGGTAGTTACCAGTAGTGCATACTTCGGATTTGGTTTGACAATACCAAGCTTCGACCTGGTTATCATGGAGTGATGAAGTTTAGTAGGGAGCACAACATTGTTACTTTCGATAGTGGTAGAAGGAATGTCTGAGGAAGCCTCAACAATAGGAATTGCTGGTTCAAAAAAGTCAATATTTGATTGATGCACAAAAGAGTTTGTATCAGTACTAAGATGGCTAACAACACTGGTTTATTAATTGTGAAAGGAGCCAAATCCATGTAGGTTAAATGTTTCAAGTTAGTTTCAGAATAACATGAATCTTTTTGTTGAGAGATCTTGTAAGGAAATTGAGTGTTCATCAAAAATAACATCCCTAGATGTAAAAAACCTCTTAGAAGAAATATGATAGCAGAGATATCCCTTGTAGTGAGACTAATATCCAAGAAAAATACATGGTAATGATCTTGGTAAAAACTTGTGTCCATTTTGGGGCCTTAGACAGGGATAACAGCAACAGCCAGAGACTTTGAAATATGAGTAATCAGGATGCTTCTTAAACAAGGAAAAACATGGAGAAATGTTATGTTTTAAAATTGATGAAGGTCTTTGATTCATAATGAAAACTACTATAGAGAAGCTGTGTGTCCAGAATTGAGATGGAACATCACTATGAAATAGTGAGGATAGTCCAATTTCCACAATGGTTGTATGTCATCTTTCAGCTCTGCCATTTTGTTGAGGTGTGTATGGACAAGAGACTTGATGAGTTATACCATTTGATGAACAATAATTTTGCATCATCGAGGACATGAATTCACCACCTCGATCAGATTGAAAACATTTGATTTTTGTTGAAAATTGTCTTTGAACATACGCATCAAAGGCAAGAAAGACATTGTAGAAATCTGATTTATTGCATAATGGATAGAACCAAGTAAATCTGGTACGTTCATCTACAAAAATGACATAATACCTAAAGTTGTCAATAGAAACAACAGGTGCCCGTTCCCAAAGATCACTATGTACTTTATCAAATGGATTAGCACAACAGTTCTTATTGTTTGGAAATGATAAACGAGTGGATTTAGCCAACTGACAACTTGAACAAATAGATAAAGAATCAATTACAAGCTCAGTATCTATTAAATTTGAATTTTTAAGAAGCAAAAGTACATCTGCAAAGCAGTGTACCAATCGTGTATGCCAAAGAGAGGATGATTGTTGCTGTAGTCTTTTGGAGAAGTAACCAAAATGCTAAAAATGAGTGATCTTATAAAGACTGTCAGCTTTATAGCCTTAAAGAATTACTCGTCCACTCCCTCTATTAATGACAAGAAAGCCAGTGAGAGTGAATTGAAAATCACAATTAAAATTAGTTGTGAACTGATTGATTGATAATAGGTTTTGTTTCAATTCGGGAACATGCAAAACATTCTTCAATATAATGGATCTAGATGAAGTGGTGAGAGTTATATTACCAATGTGCTGAATAGAAAGTTTTTTGCCATCTCCAATTAAAACACTTTCAGAACCATAATAAGTTGTATAGCTATCAAATAGATCAAGAGAGTATGTCATATGGGATGACGCACCTGAATCAGGGAGCCATTGAGAAACATCAATACTATTCATTTGAAGAACACTTAGGACTTGCTAGACATTTTTATTTTCGGATTGAAGAGTTGGTACTCAAAATTTTGGTTGAACCTTTTGAAGCACTTATGAACATTATGTCCAGGTTTAAGACAGATTTGACACACTGATTTGAAAACTTTGAGTGCCTCTTTCAATTCTTCCTCATTGCGAACTGGTTGTTTGGTAGAGAAAACCACGTTGTTGGAAGTAATATGCATTGTAGTAAGTACAAGAGTGAATCCACCTTTATTAGAGGAAAAACCACATGATGAGAGTTTTGATTTTGGAGTTTTATGTGCAGCAAAGGCCATTGGAGAAACAGCTTCTACTCCAACTTGAAGGATAATACGTGACTCATAGCTGTGCAATATAGACAAAATTTTAGAGTAATCAGGTAATGGAGGCCTCATAATCATAGTTGTAAACATCTGGTAACTTCCTCCTAGTCCATTGGGCATCCAAAATGATTTTTGATCATCAGCTAATAGTTTTCCAATTGTAACAAGTTCATCACAAATTGTTTTATATTTACTCAAATAGTCATCCAAAGAATCACAATGCTCACACTTAAGAACTTGTATTTGATGATTCAGATACGTGGAATCAATTTCAATGCATCTAAACATTAGCAGTGGAATCAAATTTCAATGAAGTTAGCTAAAATTTCTTCACGTAAAGTAGATATTATCCATCCCTTGATCAACTTATCAGTTCTCTTCCATGCAACATAATCTGAATTTGGCACTAGTTGAGTATTATCATTCGACTGATAAAGTATTGTTTGGGATGGAACATGAATTGTTCCATCCAAAAATCCAATACAACCTTGAGACTCAATTAGATTAGCTATCTGAGACTCCCACATGAGAAAATTCTTTGCATGAAGTTATAGAGTAACATAGGAAGATGCATAAAAAATGAATGGGATAAGAATATTTCATCATACATTGTGAAATCATTGAACTAGATGCAGTGGAATGAGCATTATAAGTAGGAAACCATTGATAAGTCATAGCAGTATCAACAAAGGATGGATTCACTAGAAGAATTCAAAGCCATTGCAATTTTTTATTAATCGCTAATTGAAAGGAATGAAATTTCAGCAAAGAAAGGTTATCACCGTGAGAAAATAGAGTATCCTAGTGTTGAATAGAGTATTGCAGAACTGCGAAGCAGAGTAATCAAAGGAAATTTCCCATTGAAGCAAAGTATTTCAGAGAAGAGCAATTTGAAGAAATTTGCATCAAATCAAGAAAGAAGCGAGAGAGAGATCTTCTTGCTCCGATACCATGAGAATAAATTGAACTTTCCTTGATTCACAATGAGATTACAATGTGTATTTATAACATTCCATTACAGTAACTTGATGAGCACGATATCTATATGTCGGTTCATAGACTTTCCTAATTCTAAACTTCTACATTGAATTATATGTTTTACATTGAGAACATGCCTAATTTAGATTTCTTCAATCAATTGTATCCTTTACATTGAGATTTAGGAAAAGGAATTGTAATTTCTTACTTGATGTAACAGGGCTTCATGTCGAATGAGGAATAGTTTGTTCGTCCTTTCTTGATTCACACTCAAACCAAAAGAACAAGGAATTGTGCTGCACCTCAAGCAATGTCGAGGCAAAATGAGTGATGAAAACTCTTATTTATTTGAAAGATTTTTATTCGTACAATTTTCATGTCTTCTCATTATATACTCATTAAAACATGCCACTTAAAAATGAAGTATACTTGAACACCAAACTCTCCTTTACGCCAGTTCATGACCTTTCACTCCCACCTGGGAATTCTTCTTCCTCTCCCAAAGTGGTCTCCCCTCCCTCCTACAGCTGGGCCAATTCACCAGGTTCTGCAATTTAATATAGTCAAAATTAATATTGTCAGTCAATCTAGTTGTTATTAGTTACCTGGGAGAATGATTGATAGAATTGACACCATAATGAGTGAAATTCTTGGTGGGCTTCTATTGATTTGGGTGTTATCAAAAAATTAACAAGGATATATTGACCATCTAATGGGTTCATTGTTTTAGTTGATTTGGATATTAATTTAGTGTATGATTGAATAGAATGGAGGAGGATTCAATTGTTTGGGAAATGATGGATGATCAAATGTTTCTGCTAAGGTGTTTGCGAGACAAGTCAAGCAGTTGAACTGTTTCCTTCTACTTGGCCGGAGGTGGTGGTGAGAGAGGCCCGGATTGAGGACTGCTGGGAGGTGGCACACTGTAGCAGCTTCTTCCCCAATTACTCCTTTCCTTATGACCTGCTCTTGAAGTTTAATAGATTGGTGGGATTGATGTCTGGGTTTTCTGTTCCTGATGGTTGCATGAGGGCCTACCTTGTTGCTGTTGTTGGCTATTCTCTTGGTGACAGCCTTTACACTGGGAGTGAAGACTTCAAGATTGGTGATCTTGAAGGGAAAGTTAGTTTGAACAAAGGTTATGTTGCTGGGATACTTACAGTTGATACATTGGCTGATTATCTCCCCAGAAAAGGTCCATACACACGAGAAGGGTAGCTTCAAACACAGTAAATTCAACACATCGCAATCGAATAGCTCATTCTCAACATACCACCTTTGTAACTTCAAGATTATCAGCAGTCCATCTGACTTCCAATAAAAACAATTCGCATTAACAACCCTGGTTTTCTTAGCTAAATTTGTACATATGCACAATACAATTTTCAGCTTGAATTTGTAATTTGTTCACTTTCAGAAGTGGCATTGCGTATGTATCGAATGTATTTTAGATTCACAAAACAAATGGAAACAATGCCATGAAGTAAATTTTTAAAAGATACATCTAATAAACAGTTTACAAATCTCTCTTTTTCAGAAACTTGTGAAGTTTGTTGGAAAAAATGCAGCAGCTTCAATGTGGCAAGACTTATTTGTATCAGATAATTCAATCGAACATTCAAAATTCATTAGACTGATTGATGTAAAGTACTATCTTACCTGCCATTTTTTGAGCTTTAGGAAATCAACCTTATGAAATGAAGGGACAGCACCAGCAAATGATGCAGCTGCAAGCTCATTAAAATGGGAGGAGAAATTAGAGAATATAAAGAAAAAAGTCAAAACTTCTTCAAAGCTGCTATCTCTCTAGGGAACAAGCAAAATAACAGCCATACTTTAAAAATGATAGCCCATATTTGTGACAATCAACTGTGCCACAAGAGTCCAAAGAAATCAGAGAATATGTATTCACATTTGAAAGAACGATCAACGACCAGTACTTCCAGATACAGACCTTTGCAAAGGGTAAACGCCCGATTCTTTGAACCACCCATGTAGTTTGGTACAGAACGCGACGGCATGGCCGACATTCCAGCCCATGCCAATTCTCTTGGAAAGGAAGATTGCGAATTAAGAGTAGAACAGTCCCTAAAAGGAAGGGTGCCCACATTAATTTCATGTGTAAAGTTAAATGTAATTCTGAGTGAAAAGTTATATGAGCCATCCACATTATTTTTTCCCGCAGTTGACAATGTAATTCTGAGTGGTTTTCATTGATATTGCCGCATTCAAATTCGGAACTTTATCAGATTTTGTATGTGTTTTACCCATGAAACAAAAGGGTATGGAGCTGTTTTTCTGAAGTCGAACAAGTATTAGACAGTCCTAAAGTTCCAAATAATCATGACTGAAGGCCAACAAAATATTCAGAAGATAAATTTAACTTCAAGCGTGTTTCACGGTTTTCGTGACGACAGCCCTTCCAGGATCGTAGGGTTTGCACTAAACTCTACATATTCAGAAGAGTATATTTTGATATTTTCTGGCTCTAAGCTGGGATAGAATAAAGTCTATCTAATCAAGAACCTAACGAAGCCAAATTCAGTAGACTGAACCAAAAGAACAAATGTCAACGTAGCAGCTTCGTAAGAAATACCTGTGGTCCTTATACTTGCACCCAGGCTTGAACTAGTATACCATGTGGTCATCCCACTTGATCATCTGTCTACGAATTTATTTCATCCACAAAAATATTTAACCACAGCTACATTTTCAGTTTGCATGATGGCAAACTATAATATCCATGGTCTGTGCATTGCAAGGGTCAGAACAGAAGTTTCTTTCAATTTCATGACAACCGAGCATACCACAAGTGATTTTGGCTGCATGTTCATCAATTTAGCAAATAAAATTCTTTGGATTGTTAGCCAGATTGTTTGTGTGTTATGGTTTTACCAAATTCTCATATTGTGGTGTCTGTTGTAGTTGTATTCCGTCAATGTCAACAATTCCCTTTTGATGAACAGAAGTTCCCCAAACAACAGGTCATTCATTGAAACAACAACAACAACAACAATACTAACATTAATAACACCTCCAAAATCTACCAACCAACCAATCCTAATTTTGGGTTTAAGAAATAAACTTCTTTAAATTTGTCGCTAGAATAGAATGCCTATGTTTTATGGTTTTCCCAAATCATCAAATTGTGGTTGTATTCGATCTCCAGGAACCCCTTTTATTAATAAACCGAAATTCCCACAAGCTACGGCTCTTAGAATTGAGCCCATTCAATGAAAAAATGAACAAAATATATCACCTCATATACTTCCAAACAACAGTATTTTTATAGAATAGCTTACCTCCACGTCTTGATGCACATATGAATGAAGTTGATGGGCATCTTTGTCCATAGGCAAGCTTTTTTTTATATTGTCATTTTCCCCAACTTTCTTCTCCAATTTTTCTCCAATCATCCTTTAAATCTATGCCTACATTTCTCCTATCATTTTTCTTAAATCCCTTAATTATCGGTGATGAAGCACTACATGTTAAATCCATGACACGCCACGCTGTATATTGGGAAGTGATATGGAACCTCCATTAATAAGCTTGAGAACCCCTTTTTATATTGAAACCCCCAACACATTAATATGAAAACCCCATGAACAATCCAGCAACAACCCCTAAGAAAAGGCTAGAACTCAGATTTCTTAGAAAGATGATCAAGAATCAGAATTAAGGAAACTTGTTCCTAAATCCCAATTTCGAAACACTCCACAAGAAAGATGATCAATCCACTTGAATGTTTCTTAAGCATGTATTCTACTCAAGAACACAAAGATAAAAGCAAAGGCTTTAGGCTTTCTTCTCACTTCAAGGTCGTCCCCAACACAAGGTTAAGGCATCTATATATAGCCTTAACAATGGAAACCCTAAACTAAATAACTAATGGGCTTATAATAGGCAAATTCGTCCAGCCCATTACTTAACAAAATAAAACCCAAAATACAAAGCTTAAATAACCCTCCCAAGCCTATTTG
>JAVDBV010069611.1:0-10272 GCA_032619315.1 Piper longum
AATCAATTTATGGGCAAATTAATATTCCTCCAGGCATTTACCTCCTTTAGGATTTGAACCCCACCCAGGCTATAATATCATGTAAACTTAGATGGTTTAATTACTTCATCTAAACTCAAGTTGTTAGGAAAGGGGTTTGTTTGATAATTACTTCGACCATATGTATTTCTTATTTCTTTGTATCATGAATTTGCTCTTCATAGTTTTTCTGTACTTGATTGACATGCATTTATATTATAAGGGTATGTAATATTCTTGGCTTGTTCTTTCAGTGGATGAGCTTAACTATTGCAACCCTTTAGTGGGAAAAGAAGATAAGCTGCCATTCTCGAAAGGCATGAGGAAGCATCCACTGACCCTTGAAACTTCTGAATCTTGGAAATATTTTCCTTTTAAGCAAGGAGGTCTTTTTGTTGCAACTCTGAGAGTAGGAACCGAAGGGATTCACATGACAGTTGATGGAAAGCATGTTACTGCATTTGCTTTTCGTGATGTAATGTCAAATTCTCTGAAAAACCATATTTTGTTTTTGTTTCACAGGAGAAATATTTTTGTATATTCTATCACAAAAGTCCCTTGTGATAGCCTGTCATATGTCACATAATTGATCCGTTGAGCTTTACGTGGTGCATCACTCATAGAATCTTGTTGTTCATTTATGAACACTTGTTGGTGTATTTACCACCTATACTTCCTTTAATTGTTTTGATTCTAATGGAAGTTGTTAATGTTTGAAATTTTGTCCTTTTCTTTTTAATATCTGTCTCTCCAAGAAATTGAATTTATCTCCAGAAAAAAAATTTTGAGTTCAATTTTTTTTTTTGTTAAATGATGGCTGAATTTAATTATCTTTTCTTTTTTTCATGATAATTAGAACTTGGAGCCATGGCTTGTTAGTGAAGTACGGATTGCTGGCGATGTGAAGCCAATTTCTGTAGTGTCCAGTGGATTGCCTACATCAGAGGATATAGAACATGTGATTGACCTAGAGATGCTGAAGTCGGCTCCTCTTCCTAATCATCAGCCTTTGGATCTTTTTATTGGTGTTTTCTCTACTGCAAATAATTTTAAGCGTAGAATGGCTGTTCGAAGAAGTTGGATGCAGTATGATTTGGTGCGTTCTGGAGCCGCTGCAGTGCGTTTTTTTGTTGGGCTAGTAAGTTTTAACTGGGCAGACTTATTCTGTTTTCAAATTGAAAATATCAATCATATCTCATGCTTAATTGCAATAAATTTATATTGGTTTATTTGGACTTTTTTTTGACAACCATTTTGAATTGGGTAAATTATTATTAAATGAAGAAAGAGGCCAGAACTGAGGGGAAACAGGCAACTTAATCTACATATCGCTTTTACATTGTTATAACTCATTTTGTATTTTTATGATGAGTTAAGCATCCTTACCTTGAGTTCAGCCAATAGTGTACTTTCCATATTAAGAGGCTTCAAAACTTTCTTCTGCGTGTCAACCTCAAATTGTTTGTTGGTTAGTTTAATTCTGGTTACTGGTATGAGAATAACAGACAATGTTTATCATAATTTGGTTGCAAACCCTAATAACTTAGGGTGTATAACAAACTTTGCACCAATTTTTTTGGAAGATCTTAATGGTACGTAGCCTATTATTTCTATAATATTGAGGTTACTTATAAGCAAGTGATTGGCTTTTCTCTTTCACAGCACAAAAACCAAGTGGTAAATGAGGAACTGTGGAAGGAAGCACAAACATATGGTGATATACAACTTATGCCTTTTGTCGACTATTACAACATTATCACTTGGAAGACCATTGCTATTTGTACTTATGGGGTAAACTTTCTAAGGCATTCAAGGACAGGTCTATCTTTAAATGCTATTCCCCTAAAAGTTTGTTATACTAAAGCTGGCTTCCAAATTTCCAGACACAGGCTGTTTCTGCTAAATATGTTATGAAAACTGATGATGATGCATTTGTGCGGATTGACGAAGTGTTATTATCTTTGAAAAAAGCCAATGCATCTCATGGAATGCTCTATGGTCTAATCAATTCTGACTCTCAACCTCATCGGGATCCAGACAGTAAATGGTATATAAGCCCTGATGTACGTATGCAAACTGATGAATTTTTTAATTAAAGTGAACTTATTCCTTTGGTTGTCATTTTGTTTTACGTGCTTTTCATTGAATCAATAGGAATGGCATGAAGGAACTTACCCACCTTGGGCGCATGGTCCTGGTTATGTGGTTACAAGAGATATTGCTAAAGCTATATACAAGCGATACAAGAAGGGACACTTAAAGGTTCTCACTTTTTATCGAAGTTACATTTTTATTTACTTTTAGAGTAAGCATAAGGTGGATAGGACATTCAACGTATGATTGTCACTTTGTTTTTGCATAAACTTGTCATCAAAATGAATGAGTAATTGTTGGTGTAGAAAATTGATGCTGTCAATTTGCAGTCTCTTCAAGATAAGGTTTAGATGATGATGACAACAATGATGCACACATAGAGGGTGTATATTGTTTACTATATTTGGCATGTAGACCATAATTGTTTTTCAATTCTGCTTTTGATGCTAGCATGTTTTTGTGTGCCAAATCAGATGTTTAAGCTGGAGGATGTGGCCATGGGAATATGGATAGCAGAGATGAAAAAGGAAGGATTAGATGTGAAATACATCCGAGAGGGGCGAGTACACAGTGAAGGGTGCCAGGATGGTTATGTTGTTGCCCATTATCAGGGACCAAGGGAGTTGCTTTGTTTGTGGCAACAAATTCAGGAAGGTAAAGCCGGTAAATGCTGTGGAGATTCTCGACGATAAATGACACCACCCAAGAGAATCTAATGAATTTCTTGAGGTGCTCAGTTTTTCATTTACAAAGCTGGGTGCGAAATGGTATACTAATATAACCCCTTCATCTATGACGCAATGATATGGTTGATTCACTCAGGAGTGTTTCCTGCAGCAGTTTTTGCCCTGCGCTTCCTGTTCAGAGAAGATCTCCTCCCATTTTTTCATCAACGGTTTGCACAGATATCTTTTATAAATATGGATTCACGGTAATTGCTTCAGGATAGCTGTTGATAAAAATTTTGAAGGGTGAGATCTTCCTTGCACAGGGTGCGCAGGAGGAAAATTGTCGCAGGAAACCTCCTCAATCATAGTTGAGGTTATGTTAATATCCTTTGTGACCAAAAGTTGTAGAAATTATAGAGGCTTATGTTGCGAGTTTCATGGATACTCTGCAAATTGGGATGGAGGAGCTGCCAGCTCCACCGTGATGTATTCTCAAGAGTACAAAAGAGTATGGTGAACTTGTATAGGGTATCGTTGCATGAATTGTAACAACTGATCTTGACTTATTCTATTTGTTTGATTCTTTCACAATTACCTTTTGGGTTGTCATATATTTAGCCAATATTAATGAAGTCTTTATCGAGTCTACATCTCTAATTTTAGGTGGATTGTGGCTGCCTGTGTTTGTTGTAATCATCACATAGATCTTAGTTGACAACGCCTTTTCTGGGTACATTGTGGAAGAAGACGAAAACGTCTTTTCTTGGTATTAGGTTGAAGGAAAAGAAAGATATGGTGTCTCTCTATAATGTCTTGTTGGTGTATGTGATTTGTGTTATGAGATGATAAAGAGGATATAAATGTATTTTTTTCATTGGGGTGAGGAGATGACAAAGAAACATAATTGTGTGATCTCTCAAAATGAGTTAGAGATTTGACGTATATCTATTTGAGGAAGTTCCTTAGGAATGTGCTTATCGGTCTTCAAAACTTGAATTTGTTATATTAATTGGTCTTTAAATTGAATTAACTATTTTAAATGGACAATTTATGCTCATCAATTTGCACTTGAGCCTATTCTTACAAATGATATAAGAGTTAACTTTGTTTTGTATTAGACAATGAGGCAGTCTAGCTTGGATATAGGCTATGGGGCTGAAAAAAAGAATTTTAAGAGTTAAATTTCTTAAAAGTGGTGGAATATGAGGTCTTCAATTAGTCCCAATTATTGATACTTACATGGTAAGATTATTAAACTAATGGGATTATATTCATAAATTTTCAACCTTAGATAACTATTTCTGCGGAAATGACTTCGACCGATTTATTTACACTTACATGTTAGCGTTTTGACACCGAGTATTTACATGAGAGAGAAATTTGTCACAGGCTTTGAACATTTTGTCACGGATGTGCCATGACGAAAGGATGATTTTCTACCTGTACTGATCAAGACAACATTTAACAATAATGGTGTTTAAGAACAAGTGGCTAGGATGATGATCATTATAAGTTAACCACGTTGTTGCGCTAGAGTAATCACATAATTAGTATTGATCATGACACACCAATATTAATCAAACCTAATTAAACACCCCCTTAATGAACAAAAAACTACCAAAATGTCAACAATTAGGAAAACAAGTTAATTAATCCCTCTCACATCCCATATAAAAACACAACTAAATTAAGAAACGCAATCACAACAAATTTAAGACAAACAGCGCCTTAATTGTACGTAGATTCGATTCGACACAGACAGTCCACATACGTACGTACGTACGTACGTGGTCATGCAGCCATGCAACCAATGCCGTGGCGAGTGTTGGGAAAAACCAGGAACAGCCCACTACAGACGACACCCGCCATCAAAGGGAAGCTCTCCATCACCTCGTCCATCTCCTCCAAGTGCCCTGGGAACAAGCAGTTGGTCACCCGGTGGTCGGAGAAGGCAATGGCGAGGAACACCACGGCCGACATCAACGCGTGCACCATGTCCACGAAGCCCACCTTGTACCTCTCCTCCTTGGGCACCTGCACGTCCAACCCGGCCTTGAACGCGGCCAGCCCCCACGGCGTCACGAACCCGTAGTACACCGTGCCGTCCGGCCCCTTGAAGCTATCGGTGAAGTGGAAGAAGAAGCAGGAGAGGGCGCAGAGGCCCATGAGGACGTGGATCATGACGGTGCTGACCGGAGAGCAGGTGCCGTCGCCGGAGGCGGAGGGGAGGAGCATCTCGAAGGTGAGGAGGGTGCCGGTGGGGAGGAAGTTGACGAGCATGGATGTCTTGGACAGGGTTTTCTGCACTCCCTTGGCCATGGCACGGCGCTTGCGGCCCGTGGACGGTGCCGATATTGCGAGGGGGGACGTCGGGCAGGAGACGGAGTCGCCGCCGAGTTGCGCCATTGTTCTCAAATACGGTTCGGTTCAAAGGGAAAGAAGTGCCGACCATTCGACTGAAATTACATAGGCTTGGCCTGATCAAGTTGCTGCTGAATATTGGAAGCAGCCATTGCCGGCGAGGATGTATGTTTTCAGGGGGACCGGAGGTTTTTTGTTTATATTATGTGTGGTTGGTTGTGTTTTACTTTCTTGAAATTGAAAACCAAACGATGCGTCGTTTCGTTTTATGTTTTTATTTATTTATAAATTTACTTGCTTGTGCTTGTTTATTCAAAACCAGGCACATGTTGCGCCACACTCCACTTCTATTATAAATATATTTTAATTATATATATAAATTTTGATTGAATAATGAGATAAAATATAATAATTTAATATATTATATATTAATTTTAATTGACATGAAATATAGATCCTAATTTAATTAAAGATAAATTATAATAATTTAAATTTTTTAATTATATTTTTTTTTCAAGACAAATAAATTTATTCTCATTAATAAAAAATTAAAAATTAAAATTAGTCGAATTTAAATTCACAACCGTCTACAAAAATGTATTTTTTATTATTTTTTTTAAAAAAAAATTTATGTTTAAATTCATGACCTTTCACTTAAGAGTTTTTTTTTATTTAATTTTGATTAGTTAAAACTCCTACAAGGCTAGATTCAAATTGAACTTACATCAATTTGAGTATTACAAATTCGAGTTTGAATGAGCTTTCACACCCTAAATTCACTCTTTTTTTACTAGTTCACTAGAAACATACTGATGTTTATAAAATCAGCATAAATAATGATAAATGATTTTTTTTTTCTTTTTTGTTTTCAAGAAATAACATTAAAATGCATAATTTCAAAGTTCACCCAAAAGGCTATCATGTTCTGCTCGCCCGTTGCGGCGGGAAGCGCCGCCGCTTGGGCGGCGAGCTGCGGCCCCCGGCGTGGCGGAGGGAAAAGGAAGGGCAAGACGGAGGGCCGAGAGCTTCGGAGGAGCTCCGGCGGTGGTGGGTTCGGCGGCAAGCGGAAGGAGCCGGGGTGGAGTTGCGTCAATGGCTGCGGCGCTTGCTGCAAGCTCGACAAAGGTCCCGCCTTTGCCACTCCCGAAGAGATCTTCGATAACCCCTCCGACGTTGAGGTCTCATTTGTTTCTTTTTTACTTCATTTCTCTAATATTTTTCTCCATTTATATCATTGCTTGATATAATAAATATGTACCGAGCTTGCTATATTTTTGTAGAAAAAAATATTTAAAATGTATGTAGATGTAAATTTACGTAGTTTTGGAAGATTTGTTGGATTAAACATTCAATACAAATTATAGTTTTTAAAATTCTATTTTGTCACAAAAATTCCATACTCCACCGGAGTCGAACTGCATAAGTGGCTCCACTGACATGACCTGCTCCATTTTACATGGTATTGAAACAATAATTTATTTTTTACTTTAGCTAAATTAATATTTTTAAATAACATAAATGATATTACAACGAATTCAAGAGTTTATATAATATTTTATATATTGTATTAAAAAATATTATAAATAATTCCAAAACGACTTGGTATGGTCTCCACTCCATAGCCTGTCCAGTTGAATCTGAGTCACAAATTTTTTAACTATGATGCAAATTGTGAAATAATCATGCTATACCGAAGTTCATTGTGAAAACCTGATGACAAGCATAAAAGCAATGCTAATTTATGTGGTTTTTTCCGGCTGTGTAACGTGGACAAATATAGTTTTGGGAAAATTATGTGGGTAATGTAGCAGCATAATTGCTTCTTTTGATGGTATTTTTTTTCATTTTTGTTTCTAGTTTGATCTGAGATGCTATAATTGCAGCTCTATAGGAGTTTGATTGGTCCGGGTGGGTGGTGTAAACACTATCATAAACCTACCCGTACATGCTCAATATATTCTGGTGAGTTTCAGTCTATTCACTGTTTGACGTTCATAAGCAACTCAAAATATTCTAAAGTTTGTTCATTTGTTGCAGATAGACCATATTTTTGTCGAGTGGAGCCGAAAGTATTTCAAGATTTGTATGGCATCAGTGCTAAGTATTTCAATAGAGAAGCATGTTGGCATGTATCCAATTTGGTTCCATTTTGCCTCTTTTTTTCTGATAGATTTAATGACCATTTTATCTCATTTTTGCAGCTTCTGCAGGGACACCATAAAAGAAATCTATGGTCCAAGTTCGGATGAGCTTGCAAATTTTAACAAGAATCTGACAAGCTAAAATGTAATGTAGATTGCTTCTCTACACTGAGCTATGCTTCCTCGCTTGTTAGCTACAATCTGGTTCATATTTCTTGTTCATGAATATCTTGTTGACAAGCAGAGATTGAGATGGCCTCTTTTGTTGCCAAACCAAACTCATATATATTAGAGTTTATGAGATGGCATTGCTGAAGATTGGCCAATATTTGAGTGGTGAGCAAATTTATGGCCAATACTCACAGTTTTGTTCAGACGAGAAACTGCTGAGAACTTTAACATTAGGCAAGCAATCTGTAAGGCCTTCATTTGTCCGCTCAACAGAGGAGGGCAACTTGGATGTCATTTTTCAACGCCTTCATTTCTGCTCATTGCAAATTGCAGGTACCCGTGAAACAGCACGAAGGAGTTGATTTTTAGATTAGCTCATTCCAGTATCACTTAGATTGGCATCGTCAAATATGTTATAGCAAGTTCAACACTATCCTGAATATGTTACGGTTTGTCCGTCATGTTTTATGCGTCAAGACTATTTTCTAAACTTCTGCTCGAGATAATCTTGAACCCTTGGTTCATGGACCTTACATTCATCTTGATAAAAACAAATGACTGCAAACAAGAAAGCTTAGGAACAATGACGGCATGCAAATAGGTGGATAACAGATTTTTCTTCCAAACCAGAAGGCGCAACAAGTTGCATCTACCTTGAGGGCTTCTCATCTCGTAGCCCTTGATAAATCTATCTATATGATGACCTCAAAAACCACTTCTCGCTTTGTGCTTGCGGTTGAGGAATGAAGGGTTTGTTAACCCTTGCACATTTGATAGTCCTATGTATGGCTTGGTTTTAGTATTGAACTCAGCTTCTTGTTATTATTAACCCACAAAAGTTTCAAACCTGATTTGATTCACTCTCTCGATGCCATACGAATTCTCATTGCATCGCTAGGGATTTTCATTTCCGAGTGTTCTTGAAAACTATTTTATATAGACCTAGTTTTACCAGATTACCTTCCAGATATTTTCAAGAGGAAATCATAGATGTTTGGGAAGTGCCAATTCTCTATGGATGAGTAGAGTTCGTTGATTCCAATTCATGCTTCATTGAATCCACTGCTATGGAAGAGCAACTGGTTTTCATATGTTAAATCATGCATAAATAAGTCCACTAACCAAAATCATATTCAGGTCCTCTCAATGTACAACAAAATACAATAATTTTTTAATATTTATACGAGGCAAGTTAGCTGACAATAAAGAACACAATATACATAGAAAATTGGATGACAAATATACACTTCAATAACAACAATTCAAGGAACAATTATAATCATGTTATTCCCTCCTTCAAACAACTCTGTTGGGAGAATAGAATGAAATCTAGGAGGAGCTAAAAGCCCTTGAAACTGAATATAAGAAGTCCAAGAATCCAGTGCCCTTGAGAAGACCTTTCCCAGTCAAGAGCTCAAAATCTATCAACACCAGGAAACCAATGATAGCAGCCTTTCCATTAATCAGTTCATTCTTTTCACTGAATCCAAATCCTTCTTGATCTTCATCCACTATCATTCTCACCTACAATGCAACATTTTAACAAGGGAATCAGTAGCAAGAACAACCAAATTCTTGATGTCAACTGCATGCAAAGCTGTAATAATATCAAGAAAGTTTATGACAAAGAAGAGTGTATAACTGTACCTCATCTACATTGACATCAGTAGCTGTTACACCAGGATTAGCCTTTCCACTAAAGACAATCTCTGCAGAGCCAGTGGATGCACTGCCTGCAATGCTAATATAAATGTTCTCTTCGTCTGTTTTCACAGGATATCTATACAATTTTCGCAGAACAGGGGTAAGGACTCTTAGTACAGGATTCTTTGGATACCAATCTTTGATTTCTCCAGTTCTTAGTTCAAAAGTACTATCTGTCGTTGGACAGACTATACAACCTTCCTGCCAGAGAAATATAGCATAAATGGTTCAATAGTGGCTGGCATAAATCAGGGCCTGATCAACAACAAAGCTTGATGCTAGTCACTATTCTTTAAAACACCTCTAAAATCCAGCAAATAATGAATACATACGTACCCCAAATCCACTTCAAAACACTTAAATTGAGGTCCTATTTTACATTGAGGAGTTCCATAATTCTTCCAAAGTGATGTAGTGCACTTACATTAGTGTTTTATTTTAAATAAAATGTCATGGAATTAATTTTTATCAATTCAGTAAAATTTAGAATATTTTCTTGTCAGGGATTTTAGGCAGTAATGAGAGATCTCAGCATAAATCTCTCTCAAGTTGTTTTATGCTGGTGTCTGTAAATAGAGGAATGCTTCTTTGTAACCAAACAGATTGAATGAACAAAAGCTTACATTCATCACCTCTCACCCTCTTTTTTCTTCTTATCCACTTGATTCGATACGAAAGCCAACTTCTTGTAACATATTTACTAGCTAGATCGGCAGCTGCACTCCCATTGATCACCATCTTTCCAAATATTAGAAAGTACGGGCAAATTCCATAATGAGGAGAAGAGACGCTACAGAGAACGGAGGATTTGTTCTTTCCATCGTCATTTCTCCCTTGTTCAAAAGGTTTTCAGCCCGTAAAATCTGTGTTCTTTCTACTACCGCAATGATACGCTCTTCCTTCCTATTTTATATGGGATTCATTTATATTTTCGGATTATAAACGAGATAGTTTAAACTCTAACACGCATTTCTCCAAACAAGAAGCCGTCAAGAACACTCCCTTGCCCATCTCCCTCTAACATAACATTTATTGGTTTATGCACAATTACCCAAACATATATATATATATATATATATATATATATATATATATATATATATATATCAAAATCA
>JAVDBV010069612.1:0-11637 GCA_032619315.1 Piper longum
GTATTTCCCGGCCTTGCAACAAATGCATTTCATGAGCTTTTCCGGGTCGAAGGGCCCGGATATGGTGATCGTCTTCTTCTCATGGTTGAGGATCTGAGTTTGGATTTCTGTTGTTGTCAAAATCAATAAACCACTCAGTTGTTATCCTTCATTTGTAAGTGCAATGCATTCAATGATGAGCAAAATAGTTGGGATGATAAGGAGGAAAGACCACCAAATGGGGAAGGGATGCCGACCTGGATATTTCTTGAGTGTTTTAGTGATCTTCGTGACGCAGCAGCTGCAATCTAGATCCACTTCCAAGATGATTGTCGAGATTTTCTGAAAGTTATTGAAGGCAACAAGATCGGAGGGACCAGAGTCATAACTAGTCATCTAACCGTGCTAGCTATTTCAATATAGCAATACTAAAATCAAATAAGTACAGAACAGTTCCCAACGAATAAAAACCACCACATTACCAAGCCCATAAGCTTCAAACGAGGAAAAAAGAACCATCAAATTATAATTGGAAACTCGCATACCCACAAAAGAGAAAGATGTATACAAGCCAACACTTGGCGATTGATCCATAAGAGTAGCTCAAAACTTGTTATTAACGTATGAAAGCAGCACACAAAAGCACAAGCATATTAGAACAATCTCATACCTTATCTGCCATGGCATTGATCAGGGACCGCAGCTAAGATCGGTGGAGAGAAGGAAGACAACATAAATAGGAGTTTTAGAAGGTAGAACAAGTCTAAGAGTGATGTTCTGAGTCTGACTAAGACACTTTTCCTGCAACTGAAAGCACGTGGTGTAATTACGTTTTAAATGGCTGTAATCACTAGGGTCATGAAAGTATCTATCGTACAAGATTAGATTGCCTATCATTATACATAAGGAGGAGGCTTATTATTGATGGCAATATACGAAAGATTAAGCATATAATTGAAGGGAAAACACATCTATTACTTAGGTCAGAATTTGTGACTTCTTTTAATAAACAATATTCTCCAAAGCCTTTGATTTACTAAAAGGGTCTAGTGTAATCTAACTCAAAGGAATGACTCAGTGCATGAGTATATTGGGAAATTCTTAATGTTGGTATCAGAGCTTAGTTAATTGAAAAAGTAAGACCGAATATATAATTAGGTGAACATGTTATTCTATTTAACCTTGAATATTAAATAACAAATAAAATCATTAATTATGAAAGAAAATAAATACGATCTTGGAAAAATTTCACAAGTTAGAGATTTGGCAAAAATTAATATGTTATTTTTAAAATTTATATTTCCTTGAAAATATGTCAGAAAATTCTGAATTTTTAGAATAAGAAACTAAACATCCTAAGAAATTCAACAAAAAAAGAATCAAATAAAAGAGAGTTTAAGAGAGTGAGATGTGACCGTTTCAAAGTGACCTTATGAACAAGTGATTGGACAATAATTGAATAGGTAAACTTGTCTTTTTACAAGTCAATAATATAGCAATATTTTAATAAGACAAATTTATTATAAATAATAAAGTTTAGAAAACTATTTTAGAGATGTAGAACTTTTAATTAAGGTAATATTAAGAAGTAAACATTCCTTTTAGAACATTCAAGTTATGTTAAGAAATAGGTTCCCAAACTTGGCCGTGAAAAGTATCCGATTAAAAACCACCCACGAGTCGATCATAGCACTAACAATTCATTGTTACAAGCTTAATCTCTATAGTTTGTAGATGATTAAACACATAAAAATGAACATAATACTGTAATGGTTCCTACAATGAATAAACCCAACCATCAAACAGCAAAGTGGAGCAGTCAAACATAATACTGTAATGGTCCCCACAAGGTTGGTTGGTGGTCTTATCCCCATCGGCCCAATCTTCAAATTGGTCATCACAATCAACCTCAACAACATTGATACATATAATAGATATATAAGCTTAGCTTAAAAAAAAAAATGAGTGACTGCATGCCAAGCTTGGTCTGTCAACATACCGACTACATATAATAGATGTATAAGAATTTTATGTGGCTAGAGTAAGGATTCGGCAGATAAGGAAAGCGAAATGACTGTCACCTCGGATACTCGTATAATTAAATGAATAGCATTTGTCGTTTTAATAAATTGCAACCATACAATAAATTGACTGGTTGGGCATCATATACTTGCTTGCTTTTCTTATATGTCGTTTTAAATTTTGCAACCTTAGCTTTTTTATTATATAGTGAAGTTCTTGTGCGTATATCAATGAGTTTCGTGAACAAGGCATGTACTCGCTCTTACAAAAATGCTTCAACAAGTTTAATAGCTAACGTCCACATAAAATTCTTAGTGTTGGTCTCAAGATTCACCAACTACTCTTTGATTAATAATCAACCAAACAGACCCCATAAATAAAATAAAATTAAGAGATTGAGTTGGGCCTTTGACTGTTCATGTCTGCGATTTTACAAGCTTATGTTTTTTATGACAAGCTCTTGCTTTAGGTATTGTTCCAAGGAAAGCAATTTGGAAGGCCTCTTGTAGTTGCTTTAGCGACTTATGAGTTCCCCGTGAGTAGCCCACAACATCAATGACCAAACATTTGCAGAAGTCCTGATTAGAAGAGTGGCTTTTGGTTTAAAAAAAAAAGGTTATCAATCAACAACCAAAGATAACCTTATCTATGCATCAACGTGGACCTTACTCTTTCAAATGTTTTAAAGGCCGATCATTTGTTAGCCTCTAATGCCTAACAAAGCACTTGTATAAATTTGTGTGCTTTTTCCATCTCTGCAAAAATATTAATCTCACAACACGTGTTTTCATCTACATTTTCAACCACTCACAAATATGAATAGATTAATATCTAAATGATAAATCTCAAATAAAAAAAATGTGGCTTTCATTTTTGCATAAACAGTAAATAAAGATAACCTCATCAATGGAGCAATTAGGACTTGACCTTTTCAAATGTTTCAAAGACCCATTATTTATTAGCCGCTAGTAAATAACAAAGCTCTTAAATAAATTTGTGTACTCCTTTCAATCACTACAAAAATATTTACCTCACAACAAGTGTCTTCATCTATATTCCCAGCCACCCACAAATATGAATATATTAATATACAGATGATAAATCACAGATAAAAAAAATAGCTTTCATCTTTGCGCAATCAACAAACAAAGATAACCTCATCTATAGGGCAACGGGGACCTCACCCTTTCAAATGTTTTAAAGGCCCATCATTTGTTAGCTGCTTGTGAATAATAAAGGACTTAAACAAATTTGTGTGCTTTCAATCTTTGAAGAAATATGAACTTCATAGCAAGTGGCTTCATCCACATTCTCAGCCACCCACAAATATTAATAGATTAATATGGAAATGATAAATCTCTTAGATTAAAAAAAAAGTGGCTTTCATCTTTGCGTAATCAGCAAACAAAGATAACCTCATCCATAAAGCAATGAAGACCTCACCCTTTCAAATGTTTTAAAGGCCCATCATTTGTTAGCTATTAGTGAATAACAAAGGACTTAAATAAATTTGTGTACTCCTTTTAATCTTCGCAAAAATATGAACTTCATAGCAAGTGGCTTCATCTACATTCACAGCCACCCACAAATTTGAATACATTAATATACAAATGATAAATCTCAGATAAAAGAAAATGGCTTCCATCTTTGCACAATCATCAAACAAAGATAACTTAATCCATAAAGCAATGAGGACCTCACCCTTTAAAATGTTTCAAGGGCCCATCATGTATTAGCTGCTAGTGCATAACAAAACACTTAAATAAATTTGTGTGCTACTTTCAATCTCTGCAAAAATATGAACCTCATAGCAAGTGACTTTATCTACATCCTCAACCACCCACAAAAATGAATAAATTAATATGCAGATGATAAATCTCATATACAAAATGACATCGTACTGAAGAAATTGAAACCTTATTTGATGGACTTCTTTATTCACGAACTTTAGTTGGGTTGCGTTTGCGGAGATAGATTTCTTTGTGCAGTCTTTACAACTAATTAGTTCTCACAGTGTATAATAGAACCCTTTCAACTCGTTAAACTAGTTGCAAGACAAAAAAACCATGTTAAATTAGCTCTTCCGTTGTTGGCAAGTCTAAAAAATAGCAAAAAAAAAAAAAGACTACAATTGTTTGCTTGCTTGATTGGTCATGCATGCTGGTTCTCAAAAATTTAATTGCAACATATGATGGGCTGTATGATGGACCTTTTATAGCAATACTTTCTCTAAAATATCTCGTTAGCAGTTTTGTTGCACTGCTGCAATTATTTATAAACTATATAGTTGTGTATTCACTCCCCCATGTTCTAAAATTTGAAGAAATATTTCAAGTAAAACAGCAAACATATATTTACCACATACTAATAGGAATAAGTGGCTTGACCCTGCCTTCTCTTCTCGTCTGGTTGGAGGCGAAGACTAACAAAGTTTCTCATTCAGTGGCTGGGTGTTCATAGAAAAGAAAGTGTCGCCCAACGAGTGGATGATTTGGATGGAGTCTCACTCATAGAGGAAGAGAATGCGCGCTAGTGTGCTACGTCTTATGCAGTTGATTAGATCAGATAGCACTTCGGGTAATCAACCCAACCCGGCACATCAAAATCTAATTATGATCAACAACTTGGAGGAATGACAGAGTGGCTTAAGCCATTTGATTGCTAAATTGACACACAATCTCATTGTATCATAGGTTCAAATCCCATTTCCTCTGGTGTGGAAGTGGAACAAGCGAGCTAAATTACGTGAGAGAGAGAACTTCTTGGTCGAGTCTCCGCATGTCAGAATTGTTGAGAAAAATCCTCAAAGTTGGAGATCAATAATAGCGAACACAAGATATGGGAAAATAATACCTGAGAAATAACTGATAAAATAAAATAAAAGAACAAACATTTAACGTGGAAAACCCTCATTGTATCAATAGTCAAATACCACGGGACCATAATGAACAATTCACTACTTAAACTAAAGATTACAACCGTCAAATATATAAAGATGCACAAGAAGATTACTCATCCAACCTGTGCTATTGAGATTACAAGATTTCTCTCTCTCAATACTCGCATAAGTTACACCGGTGAATAATATTGATCCCTCTTCTTATCTCTATATCCCTTTTCTTTTTTCTCTTACATCTTGTCTTCTCTTGTCTTGTCCTGTCTTCAAAATGAGACAAATGAGATCCTATTTATAGAAAAACTTTGAGGCTCTTCATCTTTCATGGAATAACAAATATATTTGGTGTCCCAATATTCCTGTAGTATTTTGAGTGTGATATTGGGTTACATATCATTAATATTCATAATAACAAATATCAACAATCTCCCACTTAGAGTCCATTTGGAATACTCTAATCATAATTCTTCCTCCACTTGTGTGTCGCATAAGTCCTCTTGCATGTTAGTGCAAGTTCACAAATGTTTCTACACAAGAAGACATCCCCCTTATATAGACATCTTCGTGTTTATCTGTAACTCTCGACAAATCTTATGCACATCTCCAACAACCTGCATTTGATGTTGGCATCCTTATCTCCACGTAGATGAGGTTTATCTCCATGTCGATCATGCATATCTTCTGGAATTATTGGCAACCAACCTCCACTGTTGGCTAAGGATTGATGTCAATCTCCATCGAAATCTTCTTCATTCTTATTGGCAAATCCCCTCAAGCATATCCTTCAGCACATACTGGCTGCATGGTCGAATGCTTCTGGTTCGACCCAACTAGTCTTGGCCAGCGGTTCCCTCTCTTGGTATTTCCAATAAAATGCATGCTCCAAATATTGGCATTGCAGCACTGCTTGGAACATTGACCCAAATAAATACCATAGTCCTGGCAATTTGCTCTGTCACATCCATGCACCCGTGGTTGCCCACGTACCGCTACACTACTTGTCTCGGTATGCCCGGTATTTATATTGGTACGGTTGGTCCATCAACCTAGCTCCGCTGATATGCGCGCACGTAGCTGCTCAGTTCGGTGCTTGGTCATCACACCCCTTGAACTATTACCTGGAACCCATCACGACTACGAGGTTTCCTCCTGCTGATATACTGACATGCTCAGTACAATTACTAATCATAATGCCGATACGCCCCATCAAGTACTGGTACTATGCTTGTTCCAAATCCTAGAACTTGCTAGTATGCCTCGGTCACCTGGCATGCTCCATGCGACTTTGCCTGCAACTTTAACATGGATTAACTTTGGTCAGTCGTTTCCACCACTTGGATAGCATCGACTATCCGTCTTGGATGTGGAAGACTAGGAACAACCGCCAAATCATAGTTCCCAGTGCATCCCACGGACTAGACCTGTAACAGTCCTCCCTCACCAATGAGACCTCCTCCTTGGTACTTCTTGATCTTGCTCTACAATTGCCACAAGACCCTCTCCTTTCCCTAGCTAGCCTTTCTTCTCAGTTCCCCCTTCCACATAATAAGATACTTCATCCACTCCTTTGAAGTCCCCTAACCAACATGCCTAAACTCCAAAATCCACCCTACCTTTTTCCTAAATTGATGCTGGACGGTAGGGGGAGCTCTCTTCGGACGAGCTCTCATCGGATTGACCAAATCCTCATGGAAAGGTTTGATAAAACTAACATGGAAAACTAAGTGAAGCTTGTACCCCTGTACCTTCTCCACCTCACAAGGACCATCGTACCTTTGCACCAATACCCCATGCACCTTGGTACATTTGATTTTCTCTCAAATCAGTGGCGTGAGCTTCAACTTTACTCTGTCCCCCTTGAATGGCAATGCCCTCAAGTTAGCATATCTCTTCATTCTAGTCGTTGCCTCGGCCAATGAATTCACTACATCCCATGCAACTAGACACTGTATTCCACTTCCATGTGGAGCAACCTCTACTGGCTAAGAGGTTGGTAGCCTGTAACAACTTCAAAAGGACTAAGCCATATAGCTGAATAACGATGGAGTTTATAACAAAACTGCACCGCCTCAAGAAGACACAACCAGTTCCTTCGATTGGCTATGATGAAATGCATCAATGCATTCACCCTCTCAGTCTGCCCGTCAAACCTTGGAATGGTTAGCTGTAACAATGTCGGTCGTGACCATAGTACTACCCCATGTTCTTGAAGAACCATTCGGCAACGGTCTCGTCTGACCACCCCTGTGGTTTTGTTGCGAATACGCGTACTTAGAAAATCAACCTACTAACCTTGATGACATTCCCTTCACCCTAGGAAATCCGAACACCAAGTTCATTAAGACCGAGCTCCATGGTCTCGAAGGTATAGGTAGAGGCTGCAGACAGCCAACCTCTAACCTTCTCTCCACCTTATCCTGTTGACCCACCTGACAAGACCTAGATGTCTTACCCACTGGGGATCATGGGACTCCTCCCTAAGTTTTCTTCTTAGTCTACCCGTAGGGACAACTAGCATAGACTAACTCATCATCTAACCGATACATGCGAGTCCAGCCCCTGCTGACTTTGTCAACCAACTTCTTGTCCTTAATATCTATCTTTGCCAACTCTTGAACTTACCCCAGTAGCTCCTCTTGCCACCTTGCTTACCTCGGTAATAACCTCTTCCGAGTCTTGAAGAATGTGTTAGCTACCTTGTCCCTGCTGACAATGAACTCCAACCTCGACAAGTAAACTCTCGGTTGATTGAAATCCGCTAATTTCAATATTCGCTCCGATGATATAGTTTTTAACAGTTCAAAAACTACACGACATGGCACCAACTATGCCCCTGACTGTCCCTTGCATAGCAGATCAGCCACTGGCGACTCTACATGGCTGGACCCATGTATGAACTTCTTACTAGCCTCCCTAAAGAAGTTCCTCCTTATCACCTCCGTCAATTCCGTCCACTCGGCAATGGTCCAGACCTCGGATTCCACTCGCACCTGGCTAACACCGTGCCCTAGGAAGCTGCTCTTCCTTAGGCCAAACTCACACTCCTGTTGATGTTCCCTTGACTGATTCACAACATGTCTCTTCTGACCTTGGTGGTCCTCCATGGACTTGCTTGGCTTCTCCTCCGGCTCCATCTGGACTCGCCAACACCCCGAGCTCCGGTCCCGCGTAGTGAAGCCTCTCGCTTGACTAAGTCTATTACGTAAATCAGTAATGAAAGGAACAAGGTACTTATTCACGAAGATTACCTCATTCAATCCCTCCTAGATTAGAATAGGTGCTTCATCTGATGGTTGAAATTTTCTCAAATCTAGCAGCTCTGCCAGCTGAATCTTCAGTTTTGTGAGTTCCCTTGGCGGCATCCAATCTGAGGCCTCTATTGGTGCTCTCTCCCCTGGCACCACCTCGCTCTAGTGTTTGACCGACCTCTTGGGAGGTGGCGAGTCTGACCACTCGTCTGGCATTACACTGGAGTGCTCCTCCAGCAACCACAACGATGAATCCGGCACCACCACTATATGATCCGGCTGGATCGCCACCCTCGCAGCAAGATCAGTCAAGGCTCCTCGCTCACACCTCCTACCAAGCTGCATTGTCGCCAGCTGCTCTCCATAGACGGTACCGTCCTTGACCCCAGAAGGCCTCCCTTGGCCACAAACAAAGCATGCACCCGCCTTGTCCATGATCAGTATACCTCCTATGGCTTTGTTTGAAGTGTCTGTCACCACTCCAAATGGTTGATTGAAATCCGGCTTGATACCTACAAGCAGTTGATGTAGTTTCCCCTATCCTCAGTCTGTATCCTCTATCATTGATAATTTCTTCCATCAAATTTTTCAATTTTTCCAATCTTGGAAGTATCTGCTATGAATCCCAACCAAATCAAGATCCGATTGAATGAAAGTTCCCATAGATGGCGTCAATTGTTGAGAAAAATTACCAAAGTTGGAGATCAACAACAGCGAACAAAAGATATGAGAAAATAATACTTGAGAAATAACCGATAAAACAAAACAAAAAGAAGAAAGATTTAATGTAAAAAACCTCATTGTATCGATAGTCAAATACCACAGGACTACAATGAACAATTCACTACTTCAACCAAAGATTACAGCCGTCAAATATATAAAGATGTAAAAGAAGATTACTCACTCAACCTATGCTATTGAGATTACAAGATTTCTCTCTCTCTCAATACTCGTATAAGATTATACCGGTGAATAATATTGATCCCTCTTTTTATCTCTATATCCCTTTTCTTTTTTCTCTCACATCTTGTCTTCTCTTATTATGTTCTGTCTTCAAAATGAGACAAATGAGATCCTATTTATAGAAATCTTTGAGGGTCTTTATCTTTCATGGAACAATAAACAATCACCTCTGTTTGGTATTTCGAGATTTGTTTAGTATTTCGAGTGTGATAATAAGCTGCAAATCATTAATATTTATAATAACAAATATTAACAAGAATAACACTACTTAGTGATTAGAGTGGGGGGCCTCTTTCTTTTACTTGGCTGCGTCTATCCCAAAGAAGGCTTGTCGGCTATCGTTCGTCGAGTGACATTCCTCCATTGCATGGTAAGGTAGGGCGCTATTCGATGAAGAAAAGACACGCTTTTGGAAAGTGGTTCAGGTAGCTCAGCTGGTTAGAGTAGAAGATTGAAAATCCTAGTGTTAATGGTTCGAATCCATTTCTAAGGAGGTGAACCAAAGGAGACGTAGCCAGAGAGAGCCGGATTTTGAAATGAAAGTGAAAGAGGAAGTTGAAAAGTGGTTGGAGGCTTCATCGAGGCAGAGGCGCTGAAGGAAGCAAGGCTCACGCTCTGCTCCTCACTTCACTCGTTCCTGCACGAACTAAGAAGCAGTGCATCTTGCTCTCACCTTTTTTGTTTGGGTGAGTTCAGTTCGAGTCTTATCGATCAGGTGGTTAGACTCTGGGGAGGGGGTGAGACGAGGTGTAGCATAGTCTAGCCAGCGCATCTGTTTTGGGTATAGAAGGGGCGAATGGAATGCCTTGTTCTCTTAGGCCAAATAGGCAAGAAATCTAATCAACGGAGTCAAGGTAGGAATTGATGCCAAGAGTCAGACATGGGACAAACATAGACTAGTGGAATAAATGCTTCTGGATAAATCCCGCACGAATGGTTTGTTATCTGGGATTGGTAGAAGATATCCACGTGGAGAGACTGTTAGGAAGGTTTGGATTGCAGCTAGCTAGGGTTGGTTTGGCAATGCCCAAATAGAAGCACAAGACTTTTTTTTTCTATTCCTACTTAGATGTTTTAGTGTCTTGCTAGCCATTTCGCATAGACAGTTGGTGTGCAAGGCTCGCAATAATGAATTTCCCTTCCTTGTACAACCCATCCACCAAACATTCAACTGCCTTCTCTGATTTCCCATCTCTTCAAAGGCCTTCAATTACAAGCTGGTAAATGTTTTCACCAGGAACACTATTGCCCTCCACCATTTCCTCTTCCAGAACTTCTATTGCTGCTTTTGATTCCCCCTTTTCCAGTAAGGCACGTATCTTGGCCTCATAGATTTGAATAGATGGGCTGAATTCACTCACATATTTTGTTGAACTGCCCTCTGCAATCTTCTCTTCATTATAGAAGTAGACAATCATGGCACTGTAGCCGACAGAACTGGGGACGCTTCCTTTAACTACTGCCTCATTGATTTCTCTTTTGACGTCATTCTTACTCTCCTCAAACTCATACACAATATTTAGATTTATGTAGGACTTTGGCTATCTTTAGACCCTTCTTTAGAATTTAACTCAAAAACATATTACCTTCTTCCAATCGGCCACAATCACAAAGTGCCTCTAGAAGTACCCTGTAATAACTTAGCCTAAAGTATAAACTAATGAGTTAAGTTATTTCTTCAAAAGTAATTAACTAAGTTAAAAATTTATAATTCATTCTCACTTATAAATTGGATCATCTTATCCTAATAGATATTAGATGTGAGAAGGTATTAGATATGAGATTAAGTTGAAGGATTTCCCAATCTACCTATCTTGAAAATTTCGTCCTCAAAATTCCTACACTAGGCCTGTTGCTAGCTCTAGCTCATGTCCTTCTCTCGCCAATAACCAACAGCTTAGGCAACATCTCTAGTTCAGCCCGCCATATAACACAGAAGGTTGCTTTTAAACAATTTGTAACAATCAGGCCTAAAGTGTAAACTAGTAAGCTAAGTTATTTCTTTAAAAGTGATTAACCATGTTAAAAATAGTTCATTCAAACTTATAAATAAGATCTTACCCAAGTAAATATTATATGTGGAACTAACGGATTTCACATACCTAGTACACAACAATGCCTCAACCGCTTGGGCTCGAAACTCAATCTTAAAAAAATCGACTCAACTCAATTACAATAGAGCCGGTTTTAAATTATATCAAACTTGACTTTATTTGACTCGAAAATACTCGATTGGGCTTAAAACTCATCTCAACTCAATATCTAGTATTAGTCATTTTTTTAAACAATACATAGATAATATAATATTAAAAATAATAATTTGATATAGGTATAATTAAATTAAAACAATCTAATAGTTATTATATGACTATCAATTATGAAGAATATTATTTATACCTTTATAAAAAAAATAAAAATAAAAATATTGTATTATAAATTCCACTCGACTCTAAATAATGGTCATCTGAAAATATATATATATATATATATATATATATATATATATAGAGAGAGAGAGAGAGAGAGAGA
>JAVDBV010069613.1:0-13009 GCA_032619315.1 Piper longum
AAATGATATGGGTGAGGTGGCGGCGACGAGGAGGGGAGGTCGCCAAGGAAGTGGTGGTTGTTGGCAATGAGGGTGGTCATCGGTGTGGGGTTGGGGAATGACAAGTTGTGTGGCATTTTGGAAAAGAAGGTTGGGGGAAGAAAAATTGGTCGGGGCAGTTTTGTAAACAAAACTTGACTCGCTCTCAATTCTAATTAATAATAATAAATAAATCCTAAGAAAATAAACTAAAATATAATAAAATATCATAAAATTAAATAATGTAGACCTAAGTCAAATGATAGGTTCTAAGCCTATTAACCCACCAAAAAATATTAAATAACACGTCTAAACGTGATAAACGACCTAAATTTAATTCTACGGTCTACTATAAATAAAATAAATTGGGCGTACTCTCATATACTTTGTTAATTCATTCTGTTATTGTATTACTAACGTTGTCATTATATACTTGGGTACACATACTCTTATGGCTCATAACACACGGTTAGTCTCAACTCAACACATGTGTTTAGAAATTGACTTGGCTCGAACCGACGGCTGAACCTACTAGTTCAGTTCTCGAGTATAAAACCTTGACTCGAGTCATGGGTTTTACACAAACAATTATAATAAAATCATTAAACATCATTACATAGTTACATAATATCTTAATTAATAAACATTGAAAACTGTTCGGACTCTCTACTTTCTAGCGTTCATGCACTCTACAAAAGTAGTTGAATGTTCATGCACTCCGATTCATGGCATTTAGGCACTCTAGCAGTTTTTACTCTTCAGAATTTTTCAGGAATTTTAAAATTTTTTCATCAAGCAAGTTGATTAGAAATTTTTTATAAAATTTGTTAAATTTTATATAAAGTACTGGTTTTAATGTGTTATAATAATATTATCATCTATGAGAAAAAATAACATATATTTTAGACTTCACTAATAATATTTTTTCATAAATAAAATCAATTTATTACATACTTCATACTTATTGGAACTCTTACATTGACGATGATTACTTTATATTTATTTAAAATTAAAGATTAACTTTAATATATTATTTTTTTAAAAAAAAGAGAAAATAGTTGTGATAGCATTCTTAGACGTATAGTTATATAAAATTATTACATGTTAAAATGTAAATGATAAAGATGCACATTATTAGACAAGAGGCAATGAAAGTGATATATTTGGTAAATTTTATATAAAATTAGATTGATATAGTAATTCATGAGGAAAAATAATATTAGATTACCTTTTTAACGTAATAAAAATGTAATTGTTTATTTACTTAGTTATAATATAAAGAAGCATCAATGAGTAATATTGTTTAATTTTAATTTAAATACTTTTTTTTGTAAAAAAGTTCAAAATTTACATGCATACTTAATAGCATTGAGATGAAAAAAATGGGACTATTGTAAGTGAAAAACATATTTTAGTATTTTTAATTATAAAATAAACATTAAGACGTTAAAAGTGATTTATAAATATTACGTTTTGTATCATTTGATAGTTTTATCTTATAAATGGGAAGATATATGACAAATTTATTTTTATTGTCGTCAAACAATCTTATGAGGCTTTGTATTGAAGATTAAAGAGATTATTGACTGATTTACATGCATGTAGTAATATGAGTACAAATTTTCAACTAACATCAAAATCTAATTATACGACGATCAAAGTGCAACATAATAAATAGGATCTTATTCAAATAAATATTATATATAAGACTAAATTAAAAACACAAATTAATGGGTTAAGTCATTACAAATTAATTGTGATATGTAATACATAAATAACGTAAACATTTATTTTATTTAGTTGTACCATTGGTGTCAATATTGTTATTGCCTATAAATGCAATAATAAAATTTGTACAACTGCATTACATTATTATTATTTTGACACAAATTTATAGTTTGATTTAGATGATATTCTCCAGCGAAAAATGTTTGAATTTGCTTGTTTTTATTCGGATGCAATTTCTTGGTAAAATTATTATTATATTTGAAAATTTTTAGCCAAGCCCCATTTTTTTTAAGCCTAACGTACGCCTCATTATAATTAGTCCACATAGATTTCATTAATCATCCTCACGAACATAAAAAGTTAGCTTCGGTTGGGGAGAATCCACTTACAACAAAGGAATTAATTAAATAAAATTGTGTAAATGCACTTGTAAAATGCGAACAATAATACATTTAAAATATAAAAATGGAACTCACTTCGAGGTTTGATTAAAATCTACTTTTATCATCCTTATTAGGCTCCTCTTTATCTTTTCCCATCAAATATAATACGACCAAAATCTATTTTCATCGCCACTACCACACTCTTTTTTATCTTCCTCACTCCTTTTTATCTTCCTCGACAAAATCTTATTTTGAGAGCCACAAAAACTTACTTCTATCCCCACTACTTTGCTCTTCTTCTTCTTCGACCCAATCTAACTTTAAGAGTTCACCAAATTCCTTTTCCATCAACACTATCTTGCTCCTCTTTATATAACCCTGACAAAATCTTACATCTAGAATTTAGTTTTTTAATTTGGTTAATGATTATCAACAATTGATTCTGGGGATCTACAAACATGAGGGAATAAAAATTATAATTTAAAGAACTATAGTTTGGTGAGGGAAGATGAAGAAGATCATAGTGGTAGTAATGAAAGTAGGAATTAGTCTCTAAAAGTGGGATTTAGTTACAAGATTAAGAGGAGCTTGGTGGTAGTGATTGAAATGGGACTTAAGTTTGGAAGCGATATTTGGTATTTTTTATGCATTTTTTGTACCTGTTTTCCACGTGGCTTTCTACGATTTTACTAAGTGGATATTTTATTTTAAGTAATTTTTTCTATAAATAAAATTAATTTTTTTTATTTGTGAAGATACTAATAAATTTTATATAGATAAAAAAGTGTAATTTGAGTTAAAAAAAAAGTTTTCCTTCGGATTCTTAGACCTCCACACCCACCTTAATTTTTAATAAATTATGCTAGTTTAGTTAGCTCACAATTTACATTACAACGAAGTAAACTAATAATTAAATTAAATTATTTTAATTATTATATTTTTGTTAATCAAGACAAACAAAGGAACTAATTTTTTTTTTACTTTTTTGCCTCATTTTAGGAAATTATAAGATGATTGGCTTGTTTTCGTACATATATTTGACTTCTCATTAGCACCCAAATCTTTATATTTTATATAAAAATATTTCTATTTTATCTATAGCAAATTAGGAGATTATATTTTACCTATAAAAAATTGTATTATATATTTTGTTTCTGATTTAGTAATTATTTTTATAAAAAAATGTCCCCATAAAAAAAATAATAAATTTAATGAGGGCAATTTCGGGAACAAGCTATTGTCATGGCTTACAACTCGGCGGTCAACCCACCACACGCCCACCGGCCGCGCCGGTCACCTCATCCCGTTGAATTGGAAACATAGCTAGTCAACAAGTGTGTACCCACTTGCCCCCACGTTCTGGTGACCGGCGATCTCCTCTCGCCTCCCCTCCCTCATCGGCGGCGAAGTTCCGCCGCCGCCGATTTCATCTCCTCCACCTCTTGACTCCTGGTGATTTGGTAAGTCTCGAGCTTTCCTCTTTTATGCTCGTGGGTTTTTGTTTTGCCGTGAAATGTTGTGGGAAGGGGATTTCGAGAGTTAGATTTGTGAAATACTTGGTCTTTTGGGGGTTTTGAGTGAGAAAGTTGCGATCTTTTTTGTGGGTTGGTATTGTGGGAGTGTTGGGAATTTGTAGATTTTGATGAGGTAAAATATGGCTTGGGAATCTTGTAGATGTATGCTATGAATTTATAGTCTCTGATCATGATGCTTTGAAGTTGTTGTCTCATGCTCATGATTTATGCAATGAATTAGTTGTATCATGCTCATGATGTGTGGTGTGAATTTGTAATCTCAGTGTTCATGATGTATGCTGTGAATTTGTTGGCTCATGCTCATGATGTATGCTCCGAATTGGTAGCCTCGTGTTCCCGATGTTTGCTGTGAATTAGTAGTCTCAATGTTCAACTGCTCCATGCAAAGTTATGTGTGAAAGTGTCTGTTTGGTGCAGGGTAGTTGAGAAGTTGATGTTTTTGTATGTGTTAAGGATTTTTTAAGTATTGGATCTGGATTTGTAATACAGTCAGAGAATTCTTACGCAGGCCTCTTGAAATTTGTGCGGCTTAAGTGCACTTCATTTTTAAGGATCTATTGTTAGGCGCCGCTTCAGTTTTGTGTATTCTGCTAGTTTACTATTGAGAATGGCTTGAGTGATGTGAATTTTTTGTTCAAACTAGGAAGCTCGTATTTTATATCAGTATTGTTTTATTAGTTTGATCAAAACTGTATATGTTCATTTCTTAGTTGTTGATTTGTGTTCCTGCGGTGCAATTTGACTATGTTTGATAGTAGGAACTGACTGCTAGGAAACATTTATCTAATGGGATCCTCTTCCGGTACAAACCTTCATCAGCAACCACAGCCAAAAATGTTACCTCCACGTCAGCAACCAAGGTCTTCCGGGGTGCTGACCTCTCTTTCCTTGGCTTCCTCTGATGCATGTGGGTCTCCTGAGAATCAAGGTCCAGGTTCAAACAGTGATCAAATGCGTGACTCTCCTTCCGAAAGTGCTAGCTCACGCGAAACATGGCCCATTGAGCATCACAAGCCGGAACATGTTCCTGTAAGGAGAGTGGATAAGGAGAATGAGGCTGAGATCAATGGCCCTGAACAATCAGTTGTTCATCATGTTCCCTCCTCTGAAAAGATTACTCTTCAAGATGTAGCACGAGAAAAAATTGAAACTATTTCGGAGAAAATGCATGGTCTTCCAAAAGAACTCCTGGAGGAGCTAAAAACTGACCTGCGGATAATTCTTGAAGGTACTGGTGGTTCCGTACATAGAGAAGAGTTTTCACTTCTGCAGAAATTTGTTCAAGGTAGATCAGATTTAACTGCAAATAATCTTATTAGGGCACATCAAGTGCAGCTCGAGATACTTGTTGCTATAAACACGGGAATACAAGCCTTCTTGCATCCAAATATCAGCCTTTCTCAGTCATGCCTTATTGAGATTTTTGCATACAAAAGGTGCAGGAATATAGCGTGTCAGAATCCTTTGCCTGCTGAGGGTTGCGGCTGTGAGATATGCACCAACAGGAATGGGTTTTGTAATCTTTGCATGTGCGTGATTTGTAACAAGTTTGACTTTGAGGTAAATTCATGTCGATGGATTGGATGTGATCTATGTTCTCATTGGACTCATACAGACTGTGCAATTCGTTTTAGTCTGATCGGAATGGGCCAATTTGGCAAGAGTGGGTTGGGCACTGCTGAGATGCTTTTTAAGTGCCAGGCTTGCAGTAGGACATCGGAGTTGTTGGGTTGGGTTAAGGATGTGTTTCAACATTGTGCACCAGGGTGGGAAAGGGATGCACTTATGAGGGAACTGGAAACTGTGAGTAGGCTTTTTCGAGTAAGTGAAGATCCTAGAGGAAGGAAACTGCATCGTAAATGTGAGGAGGTTTTGGAGAAAATGAAGACTGGAGTTGCCGAATCTGCAGCGTGGAATGTAATTCTTCAATTTTTTCAAGGTTTGTGCCCGCATCCTTTTTTGCTCATTATTCCAATTTCTGCTGTCGGTTAGATTCTACAACTTCATTTGAAGTGCTTTAAACTTATGGTCCTTCACTGGTCTTTTGCACTAGACATGGGCTTGGCTTAGCTTGTTTTATTAGCAGAAATCAATAGCTAAAAATCATTGCATCTAACTTGTAAACTTCGTACTTTTTTGTGTTAACAATAGAAGTTTTCATCTCGTCTTTGTGCAGAGCTTGAGGTGGATATGATAAAAAATACAGAAAATGATGAAGGTGGGAGATTAATTGCTCCCCAGGAGGCCTGTAATCGCATTGCGGAAGTTGTGCAGGAAGCTGTGAAGAAAATGGAGATGGTGGCTGAGGAAAAGCTGCGGATGTACAAGAGGGCCCGCCAGTCACTCGAGGCATGTGATCGGGAGCTTGAAGACAAAGCTCGGGAAGTAGCCGAGATACAACTGGAGAGGCAAAGGAAAAAGCAACAGATTGACAAATTGGAGAGCATAATTAGGCTTAAGCAGGCGGAAGCGGATATGTTTCAGCTCAAGGCCAGTGAGGCGAGGCGGGAAGCTGAAAGGCTGCAAGGGATAGCCCTGGCAAATTCGGAGAAGACAGAAGAGGAGTATGCGAGCAGATATTTAAAGCTTCGTCTCAATGAGGCCGAAGCAGAGAAACAATATCTATTTGAGAAGATCAAGCTGGAGGAGAGTTCAAGGATCTCACAAAGCAGTGGTGGCACAGATTCGTCACAGATGCTAGTGTTCTCCAAAATTCAAGACTTGTTAAAGAACGTCTATGGTGTGCCCCCGAAGTCGGAAGGCCAACCTGGTGACCACCAACCTTTAGGATCTGCACCACAGTAAGTTTTTCAGGTTGATGGCATGTATTAACTTCGAGATTCTGTAAGTTGAAGCTTATGAAATGTACTTGTTGCTTCAGATTGAATTCAGAAATGAATATGTTGTGATGTATTTCAGATATTACTTAAATTGTGTTGTGTGATGAATACAATGTTGTTTTGGCCTCCAGTGAGGCCAGGGATTTGCCCTAGCACTTGCGGTATTATTTGCTTGATGGGTTTAAAATTTTGTTAATTAGTGGTGTTTAAAATTATAATTATAATAATTAAGTTAATCTTTTTTAATTAAGAAGGTTTAAACCAATCAAATAAGTGCTACAACAGGTTATAGCAAATCCCTGGGTGTCCTTGAGCTATCCGAAGATGAGTCCATGATTGGGATCAATAACAGTGGCTCCTAAAATATTAAGAATCTTAGACTGTGATTATTTATTTGATATATTCATTTGAGTAAAATAATAATTTCAGAGGTATTAATAAATAAAAGATTATAATTTGAGTACAATTTTAATACTTTTAATAAAATATTTTTTAAAGATTTTTATTTTAGATGGAATTATACTCAAAAGTTTTTTTGGAATAATAAATAACAAAAACTAAGTACATAAATAATTTTTTATTATATAGGAATCTTAGATGGAAAATATGTAAAATTATAAATTAAGTTTGCAATATTAAATAACAAATTTTAATTTGAATTAAATGATTGTTATGAAATATAAGTAGAATTTACCATTTTTTCCATTTTTAATTTAGGTAGAATTATAGCTATAATCTTCTTATTAATAAATAATAAATAGCCATAGACATGGGATACTTTTGAAATTTAATAATAATACACATTAATAACATATAAAGTTAATGTCTAAAGACATGACTAATTATTATTTAAAATAAAAAATAAATATTATTTTTACTTTGTTGTGTTGTGATTGGTTGAAACTCTTAGTTTTCATAGGAGCACGAATATTAATTCTTATTTTCTTATTAATAATAATAATAACAAGGTATGAGGTCGCACCGTACGTAAATAATATTAGAGATGGACTCTAACTTTATAAATAAGTTTCATTGAATAATAAAACAAACTATCATAATTTGATATCTTAAAAATAGATTCAATTTTAAAGATTATTTTTAAATACGGAGATAAAGTATACATTATTATTTTAGCTTACTTTGATCGATAAAATATTGTTTGTGCAGCAAAGTTCGGGTTTTTTTTATGTCAATTTTTTTTATTTATCATAGATTAGGGTTACTCCAAGGCGCCCTTGTCACCAAAATAATGTTCGACCTGTCAACAAGGCAAAATAAATCCAATGCAGGGAAGCCAAGTAGATAATTCACCCAAGTTGAGTTTGAACCGGACCAAGTCAGGCTGGGTTGGTTCCGAAAAAAACTGTGGAGCCGAACCAGATCTGGTAGGTATGCGGTCAAGTAAACCAAGTCATGGGCAACAATAATCGGACAACGGCACATGAACGATGACCAACAGTTCGTGGTCTGGACCGTTTAACTGCCACGATGTTTCTCTTCTTCTTTTTCACAATGCCGGCACTCGAGCTGCTCTCAGGTGATGGCGACAAGGTCACGGCAGCCGGTGGATACCATCTTGGATAGGGGACGGCGAGGGCAAGCCGGTGGATGGATTTTCTCCTGTTGACTCCGGCAGCAGCGTCCCCATTCTTCCTCGTCTTCAATGCAACGCCAAGCAGTGGTGGACATGGACGAAACTTGGCATGGTAGCTGCTGCACTCACGATAGGACGACAGCCTTCCTCTCCATCTTGGTGACACAACAACAGCGATGATGGTGGCTGTGTGGCGAACAGATGAGGTACCGTGAGGTGCGATCAAGGCATCAAGGCTTTAGCTAGAGTTGTTGGGAAATAGGCACCAAACCAACTTAATGAAAATATTTCTTTTCAAAATGAAATAAATATATATATAAAATAAAATCTGAGACACTAAGATAAAAAAATAGAGGGAAACTTTATTCCTAAATTAAAAAAATAAAACTAACCTATTCGATCAACTTCGATTAGAAAGCTCTCTTACAATTAAGTATCGAATATAATTTAAAAAAATTCTCCTACAAATCTAATTAATAATTAGATCTAAAAAATATAACTCTTAAACAGAATAATATAAGAGAAATTAAAAAAATTACATGCACCTTAAAAAAATATAGATCAGCCTCATACTTTAAATAACATCCCCTGACTTTAACTTTAGACGATGAAAAAATTTCTCTAAAAATATCATTTTTATGAGCCAAATGTATTAAAAAACTTTTAGAGGAATTCTATTTAATATTAACAAAATTCTCATTTATATAAAAGATTATGAGAGTCACTACATTAAATTTTTATAAAAAATGACATAATCTCAAACAGGTGTACGAAATATCAACCATTAATATAATAAATGAAAAAGACAAAAAATTGATTATTGAGTTTTTCAACACATATGGGTGAGGGAAACCTGACAAATCCTCTCCTTCACGAATGCATGAGTTAATTATACATAATTTGTGACAAAATTCTCCATACTAACTCCACTTCGATACTTGTCCTTCGTCAAAATCTTGGTCAACATATCTGAAATATTCTCTTCATTATAAACCTATTTCAACTCTAGTAACTTTTTCCCCAACATATCTCTTAATTAATGATATCGAACATCTATGTGTTTACTCTTTGAATAAAAACTAGAGTTGTTACTCAAATATATAGCATTTTACTATCACAAGGTACATCATACTTATCTTATCTTACTCAAATTTCATTCAGAAATCTTTTCAACTATAAAACCTCTTTGCAAACTCCTATAACTATATATAAATTAATACACTTTTATAATTTGGACTGCCAAGAAACAGTAACACCAACAAAAACAACAATAACCACATAAGTAGACTTCATAGAGTGAGGATCACTAACCATATCCGCATTCGTATAACATGATAATATAGGTTTACCTTTCCCAAATAACAAACATAGTTTGAAAGTACCACTCAAACATCTCAATATCCACTTAACTACTTGCCAATGCTCTTTGCGTGGATTAGACAAATGTCTACTTACTACCACGACATCATACATTATGTATGGTCTAGTACAAACCATAACATACATAAGACTTCTTATATCATATGCATAAATGACCTTCTTCATCTCATATACTTTTGTTTCATTTTGGTCACCATTCTTCATTTGAATTGAGCTCCTAGCGGAACAACAACGGGTTTGGCTTCCTTCATGTTGAACAGTTTAAGTATCTTCTCAATGTATTTCTCTTATGATAACCAAATCTTCTTAGAATTTCTATCCCGCCAGATGGACATGCCAAGAGTTAACCCAGCTAAACTCAAATCCTTCATAGCAAAGGATATGCCCAAACTTTTCTTAAGATATGCAATTATTGATTTATCCTCTCTAGGAACCAACATACCATCAACATAAAGTAGTAAAATGATAAAGCTATTTCCCAAAATTTCTTCAAATACACGATGGTATGAAACAGTTTTGTTGTAGGTTTTCCTAGGCCATTTGGGCCCCTAAACAAGCTTTGATACCATTGTTGGGCCCTTAGGTGTCACAGGTCTCTCTTAATCCAAAAGTTAACTCAAGGAATAAGGCTTTCTCATTGTCCTATATACAAGTCACCAACACCCAATAAGCCCGATGTGGGATAAATCCAACAACTCTTCATCACATATTAGGCGTCCCCGAAACCATTGTTGCCTGGAAAACTCCTATTAAATCATTAGGCAAAAATTATGAAGGAAACTCCGACAATCAGCGTAGGCAAATACCAAAAGGAAACTCCGACAATCGGCTTAAGCAAATACCAAATCTCCCAAGATTGTACCCTAGCTTTGATACCACTTCTTAGGCCCTTTGGGTCCCTAACCAAACTCTAATATCATTGTTGGGCCCCCAAAAGAGACTTGTAATAGGTTTCACGGGTCTCTCTTATTCTAAAAGTTAACTCAATGAATAAAGCTTTCCCATTAGCCTATGTACAAGTCACTAACACATTCTACGACCAATGTAGGATAAACCCAACAACTTTGACTTTTCATAAAAAAATTAAACTTCTTGTACAACTGTCTGAGAGCTTGCTTGAGGCTATACAAGCTCTTTTTCAATCTACACACAATCTGTTTCTTTTCCTTATCCAGAAAACCCTCAAGTTGTTCTATATAGATTATTTCATTAAGATCAGCGTGGAGAAATACAATCTCCACATCTAACTATTCAACCTCTAAATGCATACTTGCAACCAAACTTAGCACAAAACAGATTGAAGATATTTTTACAACAGGTGATAAAATTTCATCAAAGTTAATACACTTTTTCTGCTTAAAATCTTTTATCACTAGTCTTGTGAGTTACCTTCTTCATGTTTAAGTCAATAAATTTGATCTTCAAGGCCTTTCTCCCCTTAGAAAAATTCACAAGCTCATAGATCATGTTCTCATGCAATGACTTTAGTTCCTCTAGCATCACACTTACCCATTTGTCTTTCTCATTGCAACTAACAACTTCACTGAAGTATTCAGCCTCACGTAAGTAGGTTTTGGATACTTCGTGGATGTCTTAACCAACTCTAACAGATTTTGTTTTAGTAACATCAACCTCCCTTGATGAACAATTTGATCACCATCATGTACCTATTCATAAAAAACATCAAGAACTATATCATTAGTAATATCATTCTCCTCACCTTCACCATCATTAAGCAAAGAAATAAGAATGTCATCCCTAGTGTCACGGGGCTTCCCTTAGGGTAGAATTTTTCGCCCTAAAAGACACCACGTGCGGCTATTTGCCTCCTGGAAATATCAGCCAACCTCAAGTATGCAACGAAAACAGTCATTGCGATCCTGAAAACAGAAACACTAACATATCACCACCGAACTGCCGGTTGCACCCAAACTGCCTAGTGCACCCAACAGGATATCGGTTACCGGTAAACAGCAATTCAGCACAATCAACACACACACTCGTGATACCGATAAATCACACGAGTACCGCTATGCCAAGCAATTACCCAGCACACCCGACACCACCAATACCGCTACCCGACACACGGTATATCGAGTTCTCAGAATCCCACCGAACTCGACCAAGTAACAAAACCCGATGTCAACTCTGGCCAATTACGGAACCTCGATTCCAACCTTCATTCCAATCAATGAACAAAGGAATACATAAGCAATCACACCCCTGACTACTTGCACGTTGTGGACATTCAAACCCCACAACGGTGGTCTCCTATCCAACAAGGAAACCGTGAGAATTAAGAGAACCCCTCTCACATATAATCCTCACCACACAACCCCAAGTCTCACCCCTTGGTTCGACTTGTCACATGTAATTCACCCAACTATGAAAAACACTAAGGTTGCCGAACAAGTATTGTGTACCTTGATCCCTAGGAAGATGACCACTCCAAGCAATTGTGAAGTTTCAGCCCTTCGACGTGAAGGCCTGGCTGCAGCAACTCCACCACCCACAATGGATCTCGGCGAGTACTTCTCTACGCATCACTCTCACACAATCTTGCACTTGTTCTCTCCGCCACTCGAGTTCTCTCCTCAAGATGCAGAAAACTAATGGTCGTCCCCCTCACCATGAAGACGCCAGCATATACTTATAGGATATGCCAGTGTTTATCTTGAACTCCCCAAGATACTCCTTGGATTTGATCCATATTTATCTCCAAGGATGTTGCCTTATCCAATTCGTCTTTGGATAGAAGATCCCAATCCTTATCTACTACTCCAGCAGATAAAGCTCCTCCATGTTTATCTTCTCCACAAGATAAAGCCTGGAATTAGATCTCGAACCATGATCGTTATCTTCAACTTGGTTGCACCACTGGCCAAGTTCCACCCATGGTTCGACCAAGTCCAGCCAATGAACCCAAGAGTTCCACCCTCCCGGCGTTGTGGCAAATTCAGACCAGAATGCCGGAACTCGAGTACCGCACTCATCGGCACTCGACACCGCACGGGACTGGGTACCGCTCCAAATATCGGTATCCAATTACCGATCATGCTCACAAGTACCGCTACCAGGTACTGGTCACCAATCCTGAGTACCGGTACTCGCTACCGATAGCGCTCGTTCATCGCTCCATGTACTGGGACTGCTCAATCACTCGAACACGCCGACCGATCCAAATACCGATACGCGCTAGCGCTAGTTCTCGGTACCGCTACCGATCACCGCACGCGCTATCTGTACCTACCGCAACCCAGTGCCACAGCTTGTACCGATCACGCCGAGACCCGATACCACTCAGTGCTTGGTACCGCTCGACATGCACCCGGTACAGATGATCGATCGCGCCTGGTCCTTGCTTGGTACACCTGATCGGTAATGCACGACCCGTGCTTGTGACGCCCAGCCAATGGTGCTCGGTCACCAGCACTCAGCTACCGCTATATCACGCACTACACCCGTCATGAGGTCTCTCGGTCCCGACATGGCTCCATGCTCGGTACACATTACCGATACATCAGCCGCATG
>JAVDBV010069614.1:0-16572 GCA_032619315.1 Piper longum
ATGTATGTATGATTATGTTTATGAGCCGTGCATGCGAGCCGGCATTTGTTTAAGTATGTTTGCTTACTGCCCTGTGTGAGGCATTCTTGAAGTTTCATACGTTTTCGTGGGTAATGGAATACCCATTTGCCAGATTGTATTAGTTATTTTTCGGACCAGTAACATTCGTTACTGACGGTTTTCTTATAATATATGTAGGTCTCGCAAATCCTGTATCGACTTCGGCGGAAGGACAGATAAATGCTACACACTTGAGCTCAACACAAGATTTAATTCCTTGCATTTATCTATATTTGATGTATTGTGATATTTATTTAACAATGTCTTCCATTCTTATGACACCAAGAGGGTTATTTCGATCTATTTTGTTGATCGAGTCTCACTGACTAATAATATTAAACATGTCTCGACTCGATCGTAACATTTCTAATCCGGTTCTTAAGTGAACCGAAATTGGGGTGTTACATCGACTGTTATTTTCAGAGTCAAGTCAATTTTTAATTATGAGATGACCATTCATTTTTCCCCACTGACCATTTATTTTTCTCACTGACCACTCGTTTTCTTCTCTCTGACATCTATATATTCCACAATTCTGACACTGTCATCATTCGGCCATCACCATCCTTCTCACCCAACTTCTTCCACCTTGTCACCATTACCACATGACTGACGATTAGGTACAGAGTAGGAGCACAGTGTTTTGGCACTAAGACACATTCGGAGCTTCTACAAGGTCAATTTATGACTCGCCTCTGATTTATTGCTCTATTCTATCGTGGTTTATTTTTGCAGATTGTAGGATGAATTGAGTGGTGTTTTATTTAATCCCACTTAGCTCGGGCCATTTAGTCAAATAGTTTTATGGATTAATAACCCTTGAGGATGAGATCCCTCGAGTATGTTTTCAAAAATAAGATCCACCACAAGTTGCCTTTAGGCCTATTGTATAAATCCCTACCCAGACCTATATATATGTAGATTTCACATTTTTAAACCGTATCACACGAGCGGGCATGTGCCAGTCGAATCTGCCAACAACCATGCTACACAAGTGGCATATGCTAGATATAAGCCGGAGCTGACAACCATGTTATGCAAGCATCATGTGCCAGTCGAAGCTGTAGACAACCATGCTACGCAAGTGGTATGTGCCAGTCGTTAGTCGGAACCGACAACCATGTTATGTGAGTGGGTATGTAAGTAAGGAAAAATGACTTAGGATATGACAGTAGTCCCAAGGGATCAAAAAGTAAAATGAGAATATGCCGAGGCATCAGCAGCAACATATCAGTTCAATTAAAGTTGATATTAGTTCAGTAAATGCCCTTCAGAGATTTCACGATAAATATATAAATATTTTCTTTCATATGAGAATTTTCTCTGATAGCCAATTTTATATTAGTTATATTTTTGGACTAGTAACACTCGTTACTGACGTATTTTTATACTATATGTACGTGATGATCAAGAATAGGATGAGCCAACCTAAACGGAAGAGCAGTGACGTCTCTTGTACACATACATAGAATGTTAATGTTTAGTTTATGTTGTCACTATATTGAACATAATATGATGTAAGGTATTATAATTGAATTCATGTTATGTGAAAAGTAATTAGAATGTACAAATTGGTCGAGACGCAAGATTTTGAATGAATTATGTAATAAATTACAATTTTGTATGAATATCAATGCGTGATATATTTATATATGTTGATTTAATAGGGTGAATCTTAATTGCACTTTTAGGGGAAACTCAGTCTGTCTTGTTTTATGAACTTTTATTCGATTTTTATCAAAATTATTTTGGTGTGTAAATGGGTTGTCATGTCATTCATGTAGTAGCATGTCAGGAATCCGTGCATTCATCTATACATAGCAACTGACATCTTCCATCTCGAGACACTGAGAGTAGATCTTTAAGGTTGGGTTCAGATTAGCCGGCCTTACCGGGACAAATGACATTTCGGTTTGGTTCCCGAGTGTGAACCAAATTTGGGGTGTTACATAAGTAAAACCAATCTCTTTATCAAACGAAAGTTAGCTAGGCTTTTGCGGCATTAAGAACCAAACAGAATAATCAACCCTTCACAATTATAAATAGGCAAAAAATAATAATACTATATTATATTTCACTAAGATCGATTGTGCATCATCCTACATAATAATTCACCCCCATAAAACTCATTACGAACATCATAAAATTCATTACATATATCACCGAAGTTTAATACAAAAGACGAAAAGAAAGAAAGAAGAAAATAAGAAAAACTCCATATCAGGGTCTTCATGGTGTTGGCACTACTTGCCTTCCTTCTCTTGAGTATCTCTCCTCAAAAGCAAGTGTTGCTCTCCTCTTCTCTCAAACCAAAACTCCCTTATCAAAAGTCTCTCTATGGTCTCTTAAGGATGTATATTTGTAGAACACTCCATACCAGTTTCATCCTTTCCTTCTTCTATTGCATCACCCATTCCTTACTTAGCTTAAATTCCATGTGATAGCCTGACTTTCCTAATTTTACTTCATGCTTATCTTCCATGTGCTCTTAGTTATAGTATAATCAGATTTCCTTATTAAACTCAGACTCTTCGTTCCTTTTTCAAACAGATTCAAATTTGGTTCTACGGACTATTCAATTCGGAAATACCACATCTTCAATTAAGTGCAATCAATTTTGAGCAACTTTTGACCTTGCAATTAAAATCAAATAAACACAAGTAAATCCAAAATTGGAAATAATTTAATGAATTTATTCAACATACTAAAAATCCTTAATATATACTAAAACTAATATGAAAACTTACTCAAGATTATCAATACATATTCAAATTAAATCAAAATAATAACTCTTTTAGAGAGCTATCAACATCATGTTAGGTTATTGTAGAATCATGTAGATCTTGTTAGGATATACTAGATTAGATGTTTATTACGTTGTTTACCATGATTTGGTATGATTTGTGTGGTGGATTGTTAGATTTGGGGAAAGTTGTTTTTTTACTCATAATTCGTAACAAAATTCATAGATTTATATATTAATGATAAAAATATGATTTTTATGTGTGTTTCATAGTTAAATTGCGGAATGCATGATTATAAACATAATTAGTGAAAAATTGATTACAGTTGATATTTTTATCTTTAGTTTGTGGTTACCAAATCAAATTAGAGTTAATATGGGGTTATTAGAAATGTAGTAACTAATTTAAAAGGATGTGACTAATATCCTAATTGCTTAGAATCATGTATCTTAATTGATAACCCCAAATAAGCTTTTTAATATAAAATATTTAGTAAGAGTCCCCAACAAATGTGACTAAGGACGTGGAAAAGGGTACCACTCAAAGTGGCTCTTAATTGAAGGGTTAACAGAACAAGATACTAAATCAAAAAATCAAAAAATCACCCAAATTATTTAATGCACAAATCAAAAAAGGTCAAATTCCGAATCCTAAATATATATGACAAATTATTTAATGGAATCAATAGAAGTAAGTTCACCCAAAGTTTAGTCATAAGTGTTTTCTTAATGCTACTGATAATCCCATAAATTGTCATGAGTCATGAATAATGATTTGGGGAGTAGAAATCCTTAAAAATAACTTATCGTGAACCTTTTTGTTGAACCTTGTTTTGAGAAGACAACATTACAAACTCTCCAAGTATCTCTTAGGAATCCGTGTACACTTAATGGGAATTTTGGAAGACATATGGTAGCCAAAATCTACATCAACAAAAGAAGAAAGTTTGGGGGAAACATGTGAGAAGCATTAGTGGATGTTGAACAGAGACATCGACAACCGATGAATGGTCAAACTTCTTTGCTAAAGCAACTAAGTGTATTATAGTAGGAGTCCCGAACCTCTTAAAAAAATTTTATTTATGCGTTTGCACTTATTTTATTTACATTTTTACATACTTAGTTCTATTGTGTTTGAACTGCTCACTTTAGAGAACTAAGTAAATAGGGTCAAGGTCACCTATAGACTTGTATTGTTTCATTAATTCACCTAAGCATGTATCATTGTGAGTTCGAATTTGTGTAACTTACACCACTAACTTTTTATTTTAATTTCCTTGATCATATCTATTTTTGATTAATTATGTTTAAATCATTTTTGTTTAGTGTTCATTCTTGTGATCTTTAAAAGGGTCTAAGTTTATAGGAATCTAACCATTTAATTTGTGATCTTAGTTAGCTCCCTCTCACATTGCCCCTTCTGTAACGACCCGCCATTTTTCAGCAATTTTTCATAATATTGTGGGCCTCGTTGGCCAGGTGTTACTCAAAATTTAACAAACCAACCATGTAACAACCAGCCCTAACCAGACCGGGTGTTACTTAATATGTTACATGAATAATATTAACGTAAATAAGTCTAGCATTTCTAACTAAACAAAAAGGCAAATGTATCATATGGCAATGTGTGAAATATCTATCCCACAATCTCGGACCATTTCCCATAGCCACATTTATAACACAAAGAAATATAAAGGAAGCCCACTTATTATCCATTCGCCACCTGAGTTGGTAGAAGAACCACCCAGCCATCCTTTATTCTTTAGTTCCAAGCTACTAACCTGTGGAGGCAATTACGCATTAGTGATAAAACCACTCAGCCGTGTAATTAAGGAAACAAGTCAAATATACTCTCTATTCCAAAGTCTTTTTATTATGTGGGGAGGCACTCCGCTACACTTCTATTATGGTGGTCAGTGAGGTCCGGCCGGTGGTTGGCAGGAAAACGGCACGGAAAAGGGTGGATTGCCGCTAGATACGGTGACCTCGCCGCCAGCGATTGGGGCCACAGCGGTGGCTGTTAGTGGTCTCAAAATGTCGACCTTGAGGAGATGAATCTATCTAGGCTACGGTCGGTGGGGCCCGGCTGGTGGTTGGCCGAAAAATAGCCAAAACTGTGAAAACCCGCCGCCGTGAAAGTCCGCGTCGCCGGAGGCAATTGCGGCCACGACGGAGGTCGATGTTGGTCCCAAACTGTAAATCGCGACAAGGGGAAGTTGTTTGGATGGTCGGATTGTTCAGTGGTGGATCGTCGGCACCGGAAAATGGTCCAAAAAGCCACGGCGGCGGCTGAAATCAGCTTTAAAAACACCCTCACCGGTGGCGACTGCGGTGACAGCGGTAGTCATGGGAGGTACGAATGGAAACCCAGATGTGAGATGATCTTGGGGACATCGGTTCGATGGCCAGATACGAGATGGAGACTCACCGACGGAGAGCCGAAGTGGCGGCGGCGTTAACCTAGTGCAATGGCGAAAGATCTAGATCTGGGAATGGTAGACGTCTAGTTTTTTTTTTAGTTTAATTCTTTTCTTTTTGTCGATTTTAGATTTTAGTTTCCATGATTATCAAGTTTATTATCAAATCAGCCTATGCATGCATGAAAATTAGGAAGAGGAAGAAAAGAGGAAAACACCCAAACAAGGAGGAAGCCGGCATTTGTCAGAAGGAGAAAATGAGAATGACGCCTCCCTTTTCCTTATATAATAAAATGATGGCTAGGGTATATTAAGATGCCCTTTCGCCTGTATTTCACTTAACCGGTTAAACGAGTAATTGATATGGTTCACTTAATCGGTTAAATGATACTTAACCGGGCAAATAATACCTTACACTTGACCGGATAATTAATAATTAACCAGGTTGCGGGTAAATAATTTAAATGGAAATATTAATTCTCCAACATTCGGTCCTACCGTGTTGATTTTTTTTCCCCGAGTCTTTACACCTTCACTATCTTTGATTACAAATTTTGGACTTTCGATTGAGAAACTAGATTAAAAGGTTTAGATCCCATTTTTACCGTAAGACTCATTAAGCTCATTTAATATGACATCGTTAAGAGTTTCATACAATTTAATGTCAAGGGATAATATTCAACTATAATTAGATTTTTATGATTGTACATGGTTGCTTACGACCTCATATGTAATTAATAGGGTGGCGGGTAAATAATTTAAATGAAATATTATTTTTCCAACGTTCGATCTTACCACGTCAAATTTTTTTTTCTGAGTCTTTACAATCTCCCCAACTAAGAAATATTTCGTCCCCAAAATATCATAGCATTAACAAGATAATCATCATTAAATACATCTTCAAGATTAGTTCATGTTACTACAATTACAAGAATTTTTATGCTACAAACAGGCTAGGGTATTTCTTGGTCATTTCTTGTTCAGTCTCCAATGTAGCTTCCTCTAATCCCTGATTTCTCCACAATACTTTTACCAAAGAAATTTCGTTGTTCCGGAGTGTCTTAACTTCTCTTGCCAAGATGCGAATCAGCTTTTCCTCGTAGGTTAAATCCGATCGCAGCTCTAAGTCTGCAAAATTTGTGATTATATGATCCTCATCTTGTACATATTTTTTTACCATTGACACATGAAAAATATTGTGTACGCCATCGAGGCTTGGTGGTAACGCTAATCTATATGCACAATTTTTTACTCGATCGAGGATTGGAAATGTTCTTATGAATCTAGGCTTTAACTTCCCTCATGTTCAAAATCTGATCACTCCCTTCCTAGGAGATGTTTTTAAGTAGACAAACTCCCCAACTTGGAACTCTAGGTCCCTCCTTTGAGTATCAACATAACTTTTCTGTCGATCATGAGCTCCCTTAAGCCTTTGCTGAATAAGTTGCACTTTTTCAGCTACTTCTCTCACCATCTCTGGCCCGACTATGACTGCCTTGGTAGACTCCAACCAACACGATGGAGATCTGCAGGGCCTATTGTATAAGGCTTCAAATGGTGTCATTCCTATACTGGCTTGATAATAGTTATTATAGGTGAATTCATCCAAGGCTAAGTGTTTCTCCCAATCTCCTCCCCAATCAAGGATGCAAACTCTTAACAAATCCTCCAAAGTTTGAATGGTTCTCTCACTCTGACCATCAGTTTGGGGATAATATGTTGTACTTAGCTTGATTTGGGTCCCCATAGCTTTTTGGAAAGCCTCCCAGAAATGTGAAGTGAATAGGGGATCTCTGTTAGAGACTATCTCCTTTAGAATTCCATGTAGCTTGACAATGTTATTGACATACAATTCTGCTAGGTATTCTGCCGTCTTTATTGATTTTGTGGGGATAAAGTGAACTTCCTTAGTCAGATGGTCCACAACCACCCATATAGAGTCATGTCTTTTCAGAGTCCTTGGGAGTTTAGTAATAAAATCACATATGACACACTCTCATTTCCAGGTAGGTATTTCTAAAGGTTGTAATAATCCACCGGGTAGTTGATGTTGGGCTTTGACCAGTTGGCACGTTTGACACTTAGAAACAAAATGTACCACATCCCTCTTCATCCCAATCCACCCGTAGGTTTGTTCTAAGTCCTAATACATCTTTGTAACATCAGGCTATATTGAGAACTTTGAGCGATGAGCCTTCTCCAGGATATTCTGCCTCAGTGCATCATCATGGGGTACCCATAACCTCCCTCTAAATCTGATTACACTGTTGGAATCTGCTACCATGTCGGTAGTTTTATTCAACATCTCATTTAGCTCCTCATCCTCCATTTGTGCTAACTTAACTCGGTCAACCAATTCATTGGAGATAACCAGGTATTCCAGTAATCCTATTAGTCGTTCCACCGGGTTAATAGCCACCACTTCAGCTGAGATAGCCCAAAGTCTAGCTAGCTGTTGACCCTTGTCCACATTGCCCTTCTGACTCAGAGCGTCAGCTACAACGTTGGCTTTCCCCGTATGGTACAAAATTTGGAAGTCATAGTCCTTCAAATATTCTATCCACCGCCTCTTTCGAAGATTAAGGTCATTTTGTGTGAAGATGTACTTCAAACTCTGGTGATTAGTGAACACTTTGAACCACTATTGCACGAATTGGCCGATTGTGAGTGGAATCGGCCGATTTAAATTGGATTGGCAACGTGCCGATCCGATTTTGGGGCCAAATCGGTTGGCCCTGAATCGGCGCTTAAGTCGGTCGAGTTACCCCAATTCCGACCGATTTAAATCAGAATCAGAATCGGGGTGAATCGGTCCGAATCAGTTTTTTTTTATAAATTACTAAAATACCCTAGGTATGATATTTATTAAATTATTTAAGCATGACTAAAATTATAATTTTGATTTTAAAAACCTACCCGACGGCGGCGGCGGCAAGCAGCGACGAGGTAAAGGTGAAGTCTTTATTTTATTTGAGTTATAAATGTGGTTATGGGAAATGGTCCAAGATTGTGGGACAATTATTATTATGTTTTGTTTAAAACATAGTTTACTTTGAATGAGTTATACTTATGGTTTAATTTTTAAGTAACACCTAGCCAGCTAGGTCCACACTATTGTGAAAAATGGTGGGTCGTTATAGTGTAACTTGCATGATGATTTAGATATGATAGCCTCTGCTTGGATATTTGTATGAATATGAGGACGTGGTAGATCTAGTGTTGATGTGATGGTTGTGTATTTGAGCTGCATTGGATAGTTAGCCTCCATGTAATAGCATGCATGTCATCATGTGTAGGGTTTGAGTAATTATTGCATTTGTTAGGTTGTGCAGATTGAGCTCGATGAGCTAGGAAGTGGAGCTTCACTCACATCCTTAGGACTCCTCTCTACTTGTTCTCTACTTGGCTCCTTGGTAATTTTATTTTATGATTGTGGGATAGAGTTAATAGTGTTTTGTTGGATCCCACTAACTTTGAATTTCTTAGCCGACTTTTCTGGAATTTAATAAAACTTCAAAGATGAGATCCCTTGATGTGTTTTTTAAAATATGAGTTCCAATACAATTTATGTATTCCCCATCAGGCCACTATATTTATATGTATAAGTGTTTGATTTTGTTTTTATGATATGAGAGTTAGGGATATGATACACAATCTACATCATGTACTCCTTGGACTCTAGGTGGTGTAGTGATAGAGGGTACAATAGAGCATTACAAATTCCAAAATTTATGGCAATTGGTTCCTATGCCATGCGAGTGCAGTGGTGGGGAGAGGATGTAAAAAGGGTGTATAGTTTGATATATTTATGTTTCATCATAGTCCTTAGCGTGTTGGCTTATGTTTATGATATGTTTACCTTGCTTAGCATGCTGGCTATATGATGTGATATGTTGCCTTATATGCATGTTGGCATATGATATGATATATTGTCATGCATAGTGTGTCGGCTTCTAATGTGATGCATGTGGCTTCTTTAGTGTGTCAACTACGTTTATGATATGTAAGAGAGTGCTTTGTATTCCTCTCATTTTAGCACTGATGAAGATTTTTGAGATTATGTTATGATTATGATTCCTCATGGGTATATGTACCCATTTGTTAGTTAATATGTTTTTATTAGTTATTATGGACTGGTAATCTATTGACTACTGATATGCAGTTTTCTGTATAGGTTTGGAGTTATAGTTGTGACTGGGTAAATAGAAGGATCTAGATGACTCATGGTGGTAGCTTACATATGTTTGATATGTTGGTCATGTAATGTTAGTATGATGTATATGATATGTGGGTCGGTGGCCAATACGGTGTGATGTACAAATTTTAGCCTTCTGGCCTTATGATTTTGGATTTCACAACTGGTGTGTGTAGAGATATGTATATTATTTATCACTAACCAATATTTGAGCTATTTTGAAGAGAGTATAATTTGGGTCATGGAAGTCTAAATCAGTTTTGCAGGAACTCTCCAAGCCCCAAAGTCCAAGAACTGATGGAATAGTAAACCAAATACACAAAACCATTTTACATGTGTAGGTACCACAAAGCAATGAAGACCATGGGCTAGAGGAGCTTTTGTGTATTTTCTTTTGTAGGAGAAGAGCCCATGGGAGGACCAAGTGAGAGGTGGCAGCTACATGACCATAGCCTCCTCATGGAGTCTCTTTCAAAGGTTTTGATTCTCTTAAGGTGAATAAGTAAGGAAGAGATTGAAGATTAAAGAGAAGAAGGGATAATAATTTTAAAGATCATAATACAAGTTTTTCTTCCTTTCTTTTCTTTGGTTTTTATTATAACATCAAGATGATTTTTTCAAATACTCGTATTTTAGTTTTATTTTTATATCTCATGGAGTAGTTTTTCCTTTCTTTGGTTTTTATTGTAACATTAAGATGAATCTTTCAAATACTCTTATTTTAGTTTTATTTTTATATCTCAAGAAGTAGATTTTATTATATGAGATGAACCTTGAACCAATGACTTAACAGTTATTTTGATTGAAATTTTAATTATTATTTTCTTCATGAAAGTTGAATTTTATTGTGTTTAATACTTTTATTTATTTAATTAGTAGTTTACACATGGTGATGTTTTGAATAGAGAAGTTGTGTGGAGATAATTAACTTAATGATAAATAGATTATACTTTATCGGTGATGGATCGACAAGATGCATTCGTAAATCGAACAGAAGTATCTTATGCTAGTTATATAAATTTTATGGGGTCAATTTAAATCATGTGTCGAAAGAGGAGTTTAGCAGTAAGGAATTCATGACACTTAATGCATATTAAACAAAATTAATGAATAGTAGTATACCTCGCTCTAATTTTCGTTTTGTTTTGTAGACAACGAATGGAGTACATAAGCCCAATAGGGATATCCAACATTGAAGAAATTTAATATAGTTAATTAATGCACTGAAAGGGGTAATTATAAAATAGGAATTTTAATGTCTCATGAAGTGTATTAATTAGTTCCATGATTATAATTATTTTGTCCACTAATAAGTTTAAGGGGATTCGACTCTCTAGGATAGTATTCACATATTAAGAAAACCTATACTTTATATTAAACTCTATTTTTTTTTAGTTTGTTTTTAGATCAGAATTTTGTTAGATAAAAATCTTAAAATTTTGTTTTCTCTTGCTCTAGATAATTTTGTTTGATAATTCTAGTTGAGTAAAAAACCTTTTCCTCATGGGAACGATTCTTTATTCACTACTATGCTATTTGATCAAGACTAGTGTAGTTGCCGATTATAATGAATTTGTATCAAGTTTTTGGTGCCAATGTTGGGGATTAGTATTTATTTATCAATTAGGGTAATTAGACTAGTTGTTTACAGTGTTTTATTTTCTTTTTCCTTACATGTTTTCTGTTTATTTTTAAGTTGATTTCTTTTGTGAATGACCCGGTCATCAGACAAAGCACATGTAGAAGTTGATCTGGAGATAAAAAGGACATTGACCACGATAAGGAGAGCAAGGGTACATTATCAAGAAGTTTCCATTGGTAATGAAGCAATGAGAGAGAATGTTCCACCTAGATCATTGAAGGACTATGCAGCACCTTCACTAGATGGAACAGCTCTTAGCATTTGGAAGCCGGCGCTTACAACTGCTTAATTATAATCAAAACAACTTCAATCACTATGATTCATTAAATGGCACAATTCCATGGTCTTGCTTATGAAGATCCTTCACTTCTTGTAGCAACTTTCTTGGAGATTTGTACACTTTTAAGTGTATTGGAGTGATGGGCGATGATATTACACTTAGGCTTTTTCCATTCTCATTGAGGGATAAAGCAAAGAGTTTATTGATCTCTTTACCTGCTGGATCAACCACAACTTCAAATCAAATGGACCAAAACTTTTTAGCAAAGTACTTTCCTCTCGAGAAAACATCAAAAATGAGAAAGGATGTTACATTGTTCTTCCAAGCAGATTTTGAAAGTTTGCATAATGCATGGGAGCATTACAAGGAACTATTAAGAATTTGTCCCCATCATAGTTTGACAGATTTGTTACAAATTCTGATTTTCTATAATTAGTTGAATTCAAATACTAAAAACATGGTGGATGCATGTTTGGAAGGTATTCTTATGAAAAAGTCATTGGAGGAGGCTCGTGAGTTAATTGAAGAGATGTGAACCAATCACTACCATTGGTCCATTGATAGTCATCTAGCTAGAAGAATAGTGGGGGTATAAAAAGTAGATCCCTATAAAGTAATCAGTGCACAATTGAAGGCCCTAAGCTAAAGGAATGATGTTAAGCAAGTTCAACAAGCACTGCATAGTGACTTTGTGGTGGAAACCATCCAAATCATGAACTTCAAAATGGGAATCAAGCGGCTTCTGTTTCTAATGTTGATCAAGCAAATCATTATATTACTAATTTCGATTGGCAAAATAATTCTCATAACAATACATACAATCTAGGGTAAAGAAATCAGCCCAATTTTTCAAGGAATCAATACAATTTTGCAAAACAGTCACCTCTATGTTTTCAAGCTCAAGAGAGGAATACAAATTTCGTAGAGATGCTGGCTACGTTTACAACTACTACTAAGTAAAGATTGTAAATTCATGAAGAAACTATAAATAATCTTGAAGTACAAATTAGTGAACTTGCTCAAATTGTTTCAAATAGACAACAAGAACCACTTCTTAGTGATACTTTGAAAAATCCAATTGAGTGTGTCAAAGAAATATCTATAATAAGTGGAAAGCATTGTAAGGAAGTTACTAAGGACAAGGCAGATGAACTAGTTTCACAAGTTGTTGATCCAGAATCAAATTTAGAAAAGGTGAAATCTTCACTCAATTCAAATCTTCTCTTAATGGTGGATCATTTGACAGTTTCAAAGTTTCTTTACCTGGAGGGTACTCAGTGGAAGTATGAGCCCAATCGACCTTGTTCCTTTCCAAGAATCATTTGACTTGGATTGGGAATGTATAGTTATATATTGTTTGTGGTCATCTTATCCCCACTATACATGTCAATGATGTCACAAAGGAGAGTTTTTATATGATATATACTATGTACGTGAGTATGTTTTGTCAAGCCTATGCGTTTGCCTCTTTTCTATAAATTGTTCTTGCTTACAGCCTTGTGAGGCTTTTTCTTAAGTGTTTCACATTTCCCATGGGTATTGAAGTATCCATTTGCCAGTCTTGAAATATCATTGGCAATTTCAGATGAGTAATCAAATTTATTTAATTATTGATGTGTTTCATATATGTGTGTAGATGAGGTCTCGTAGTGTTGCCTGGCTTAGGCGAGCGAATCTACGGCTCATGGAGGTGGCAAGGGACATGTGTTTATGTATTTGTATTATGTATCGAGCTATTGGACTACAACATTGGGTATGTGCTCTAAACTTATGTACCATGAATGATTATAGATTAGGTGTATGTCATGGTTAGTTTACGTGTGTGTGCCGTTATTATATTATTGTTATAATTGTCATGGAGGGCATTTAACTTCGGGGCAAAGGCTAACAATCATCTTCATAGTGTGTATACCTAAATTCTAGAACACTAAGAGAGTAATTTAAGGCACACAAAACTTATTTAATTGTACCATAACAGTCCAATTAACAAATTTCCAAATTATAACATCAAAATTTAGTCCGTTCTTCAGGTTTAATTGGGGTTTTACATGTAAGAGCTAACTAGAAGCACTCAATTAAGATAGTTAGATCCCTACAATCTTGAGTGCTTTACAATGATCACAAGAAAGGGTTAAGAAGAGGAAACGATTTTAACAAATTAAGCATAAGGAAAGAATAGTGATTAATAGATGCATAAGATAAACACAAGTGATGATTACGTAGATGAGCAAGACACTTTAGCAATAATATGTACCCAATTGATTAACTGGTATGTGAGGCATAACAAGTTCTATTCAAAATAGCAACTTTGTTGGTGAACAAATCATCAAATCATTTTACTAGTGAGTGGCCTGGAGCTTGTGGATACTTCTAACCACGACAATGTTAAGCTCAAGAAAGTTAAGTGTTCAAACAAATGCAATCAAATTAAATCAAGCACACACAAAGAGGGAAAAAGAGGAGAGACAAAAATAGTTTTTCAAGAGGTTCCCGTCTTGGTACGTCCTTTCTTTTAGCTCACAAAATCCTTTGGTTGGGTAAGTCTTAATAGCTCCACTATAACAACCATCTTGTACAACTTACAAGCCAACCAAGGCCATCTTTACAAGCACTAAGTGCTAAGGAATCTTGCACTCACAAACCCTCCTTCAAACACTCCACACGTAGGAAGGAAGCTTGCACTTCAACACCCTTAGAGCCTCTAATATGCCTTCTTTTTCCAATGCCAAGTACCAAGGCCTCTAATAAGCACCTCCAAAGTTCTAAGGAGTCTTCCAACTGTTAAAGTAGAAACTTATTAGGGTACACAGCAATAACAAACCAAGTAATGAAATCTAATTATCAAGCAATAATCAAAAAGTACTATAGAGAAATTAAGAAAGAACACACCAAAAATTAACATGGATAACAAACTATACAATCCATAGAGAGGAGTAATTCTACATTGAGAAAGATCAAAATAGTTACAATTTCTCAGTCTCTCTCCCACTCACCTTAGAAGCAATAGTTACCTCTAGCACTCAAGACTCTCTTCCTTATGGCAAGACATAGTGTGTGTTATGTAGATGGTGAAACAAAATACAATATATCTAGATGAAGAAAACACAACAAAATATTAGTTCAAAATCTTCCTCATCTTCCATTCTCCACTTTGTCTTCCTATGTTCTCTTTGTAATCCTCCTTGCACCTTGTTTTCCTCCTTGCGCCAAGAGTCCTAAATCCTTCAAATCTCCACTTTGGTGAGAAAATATGTTCTATATTCTTGAACCAATATGAAGACGCCTTGCACCAAACCAGCACGGCTACCGCCCCGTTAGGGCTATAATGTCTCCTCAACATAAGGTGAAACTAATAAAGTCCAAGCAGCACTCAAACTTCTCTAAAATAACTATCTTGGTAAGCATGTCTACTACATTGTCCATTGGACCAACCACCTTGAAGCTACACACCCTTCAAAAGCTCACACCTTGAGCCAAGGGAGTCTCCTCTTCCTAACATCACTTCCTCAAACTTACACACACTCTCAACACGTTAAAAGTTTACAAGTCAGTTTAACACCATGATCTAATCCCTCACATACAAGATCCCTCCTTGGTTTACACTATGAATCACTTAGGAGTACAAGCCAAAGATAACACCAATCCATACACAAGCTTGAGGTTCCTAGTTCACACTAAGAGAGTCTAGGGGTTCATTTCATGCAAGAAGGTTGTCAAAACCCACTCTCTAAGGCCCTATTTATAGGTTGTACAAGCCTCTCCTCAAAATAGAGTTGTTAAGACTCAATTCCCACCATTTGTCTTGCTCCAATGGCTAGTTTTTCAAATCGTTCGGTTTCTAAACGAGTGACTGATTGTCAATTGAATGATTACTTAAAACTTAGGCACATCAGCTTTATCTATTGCAGTTGCCGAACACACAACCGATCATCTGACTGAATATTTTCTAAACTTCACTGATCCACTGTCCATTTCCAAACTCCTTGATCGGTTTCCAAAGTCCTTGTCGAAGTCCCTTTGGTGACCGAACGTCTGATCGAACTTAGCTGCTCAACTATTCATCTTCACAAGTCCAAACTTTGGTTTCTGAACCTTTGACTGAAGGGTAACAAAGTCAACTCCAACTCAACTTCTCGCCAATCAAAAGGTCTTCAGTTTCCAAATGCATGACCGAAGGTTAGCTAAAGGTTGAACCACCCTTCTTCCTTCACTGGACCACATGTTGTAGCCAAACTTCTGACCGAATATTTGATCAAATGTCTAATCAAACACTAGCCGAACTCTAACAGATATGCTCTCCACTCTAATACTTTAACCAATTATTCAATCATCAATGGTTGATTTGATTGCTTGGGGTTTTTTTTCACTTGGACTCTTTATTCAATTGGACTCTTCATAAACTTGATCTCCTTGATGATGAATGAACTCCAATGGTTGTGCTTAAAGAGTTTGCAATGTTGTTTCATCTCCACAAGGTTCAACACATCCTTTGATACCTTTTGATGAAGACAACTCCTATTATGTTGTGAAATCTCTTAAGTAGTTGGAGCAAATCGTAACGAAGCAATCCCTTGAGCTTGCCTTGTAGATCTTCAAGTCTTCAAGTTCTAGTCATGTAACCCTTGCATCCTTATTGCTTTGTACCTACACAAGTGTTAGTTCAATAAATAATACAAGATGTCATGTTATTGAATGTTGTACTTATGATACTCTTCCTCTTAGTTGTCATGGGGTTGTTTCCTCTATCTCGGAGTGTTCATAGTAGGACTTTTAACTTAAGATCTTTCCTGTAACACCCCGATTTCGGTTCACTTAAGAACCGGATTAGAAATGTTACGATCGAGTTGAGACATGTTTAATATTATTAGTCAGTGAGACTCGATCCATAAAATAGATCGAAATAACCCTCTTGGTGTCATTAGAATGGAAGACATTCTCAAATAAACATCAAATTACATCAAATATAAATAAATGCAAGAAAGAAAATCTTATGTTGAGCTCAAGTGTGTGTAGCATTTATCTTTCCTTCTGCCGAAGCCGATACAGGATTTGCGAGACCTACATATATTATAAGAAAACCGCCAGTAACGAATGTTACTGGTCCGAAAAATAACTAATACAATCTAACAAATGGGTATTCCATTACCCACGAAAACATATGAAACTTCAAGAATGCCTCACACAGGGCAGTAAGCAAACATACTTAAACAAATGCCGGCTCGCATGCACGGCTCA